>JACXSJ010003846.1:0-18636 GCA_014851325.1 Pentalonia nigronervosa | reverse complement strand
ATGAAGAGATGTTTGAACAATTCATAAATAAAGCCAAACAATCAATCCCAGAAGAATATAAATTTGATATGAAGCGGTCCAAAACTAAATCAATTTTACCAGGTGAAACACGAAAGAATGAAACGAAACCTCAAAACGGAAAAGATAACTTACGTATAAATGTATATTACCCAATACTAGATTGCATTTCAGTTGAACTAAAGAAAAGGCAAATGGCTTATACTGAAGTGGCTGAAAGATTCGATTTTTTACAACATTTGAATAATTTTGAAGCGGATACAATTTTGAAAAAAGCGGAACATTTACAGATGATTATAAAGATGATTTGGATGAAAATTTTGTAACTGAGGTACTGCACTACAAAGAGTATGAAATTTCCAACTTCGAACAGTTTATTGATCAAAAACTGGAGCAAACATTTCCGAATGTTTTCATAGCTCTTAGAATATTTCTTTCCATGGAAGTATCCAACTGCACCGCTGAAAGGTCATTTTCCTTGCTAAAAAGAATAAAAATGTATTTACGAGCCAACTTACTAGAAGAAAAACTCAACGCTTTGTCCATACTGTGTATTGAGAACCACATTACGAACGAATTAGACTTCGACTTCTTGATAAAAGATTTTTCCCAATTAAAATCTCGAAAAGAACTGCATTAAATCATTCGTACTCTTTATGTAATTAATATATTATAACTAGTAAGATTATATGTAATACAATATTTGAACTAAAGAATAAATTAATAATTATTCAACCATAGTACATTTGAACCATTTCTCACTCCCGGAACGACTATATCACTCTTCGATGTTAGCCCATTCAAATTACGATTTTTAGATAGTATTAAAAAAAGGGGGTGGTAAACACTGAGCGTGCCTACGGGCGCCGAGAAGGTTAATCCGCCACTGAGCTACTGTACAAACAATTGCAGGCCAGGTAAAACGGGCAGTACGACTACTTTGTCCTCTTCCTACGGTAGATAATGCATGTGAGGTATCTTCAATATAAACAATATGATTTTTTTTTGTGTATGCTAATTATAAGCATTGTAGAATTATTTTATTTATATAATATGTCTAATGTTTGAGTAATGTATTTGCATTCATTCTCTAATTAAAAAAAAAAAAAAAAAAAAAAAAAATTGTGGTAAAAAGTATTCTTGCTATTATTTTGTGTTACTTATTTTTTTTTTTTTATATTATTTGTTTTATTAATTATTGTTATTATGATGTTATTTATAATGATTAATATCCACTATCAGACTTCAGTCCAATTATTATATTTATAAGTATTAATATGTGTACGTTCGTATGTTATAAGTTGTAACTCGGGTATATATGTAACTAATTTTGTCATTTAATATTCATTCAAGTTCGTTTATTATACTATGTTCATTGTAAACTTTGAAACTATGTTTCAAGGTGGGCCCTATGTCAGTGCTGAAGTCGCTGTTTTGCGATAGTAGGATCTTTATTATCTAACGATTTTCCCCGCTATAATGATATCGGCTATTTGCGGTATAACGAATATAACATATAAGTTCAGTTACAATGTGAATCCCCGTGCGAGCACAGTACGTGCGGTGTTACAATAAAAATGTTATACATTCCACTATTTTGAAGTGTTATTTTTTTTACTCTTAAGTTAAGTTATATCATACAAGAAGATTTAACAGGGGCATTGTTATGTTTAGAGTATGAAAACAGTACCTGAGCATTTATTCCAGCAATATTCATCAAAGAATAAAAAATTACTAGTGGCCACCTTTTTGTAATTCTAGAGACAGAATATGCCGCACACATTTTATCTACTGTATCAACTCCACCTTTGGTATAATTATAATCCATAATTATTTCTGGTTTAAGAGTTTCTACATAAATTTTTGAATCATGGTGCATAGTTGAAAGAGAAATAACTGCCTTGTTTTTTCGAGGTACGTATGACACAAATGTTTTATTTTTTTGAAACCCGAACACGCTCGAACCAACTTCTTTTTTTTTATCTGGTAAAAATTCTGTAGGTATTTCTCGCTTGTTTTTTTTTTTTCAAAGTTCCAGTAGAGTAATTTTTTTTTTTGTAATAAGTAATCTGCAAGTGGAATACTGGTATACCAGTTATCAATGGTAAGGTTTCGTTTAGAGTTTTCCATGGGTGTTACTAATCGTTTCACGATATCAATTGGTGAATTAGAAACCTCATACGGACCAAGTGGTTGTTTTCCAACATAAATCTCTATTTTACTCGTGTAAAATGTTTTTGCATCATATAATGCAAACATTTTGATGCCATATTTGGCCGGTTTATTGGGATATACTGTATCCATTGACACCGACCACGAAATGGGTGTAACATTTCGTCAATAGTAGTATATTCACTCAAATTACAATTCTGATTGATATTTTTCAAGAAAAGATCAAACGTAGTACGAATTTGAGACAGTTTATCAATCGCCCGTCTTTCAGCTCTAGTTTCGCGATCGTCAAATCTGAGGCAACGACACAAAAACAAAAATCTTTTGTAGCTCATAGTGGCCCTAGTTATTTCCATACCAGAACCATCCGCAGACCATAATTCTTTTACATTAGCATGATGAGATTTCTTTATACCAATCAAAAATAAAAGTCCAAAATAAGCCAGTATTTCACACCTTGAAGTATCTAAGCAGTCTCGGGGTCTAGAGTATTGAACTCGTTGTCTCATATTACTAATATACATATTATAGTCCGCGACATGAAAAGTGGCCCCTGCCCGTCACGAACCTAGCGGGCGTTTCGCCTCAGTGGTCGGTAACGTAATTAAAATAATTGCCGCGTTTTTTTTGAATTTTAAATTAATTTACTGAAAATACTTTGAATAATTTATAAACCGATCATTTGTTTATTCAAATCAAATAAAAAATATTGAAAACTTAAAATAAATAATACAAATACAAAAAAAAACTTAAAAAAATAATACAAATACAAAGAAAAAAAAGTAAATATTTTATTCTCTGTTTTCTTCGTCATCATCTTGATCGTCGTCATCACTCCAGTCACTGTCATCCGGAAGTATGGTAAGAATTATTGGTTCGATCATGGTGTCTCGCATAATTTCTTTTTTGTTGTCTTCAACTTGAATTTCTTCTGCATGACGGACGCATTTCTTCCAATCATCGACTGTTACTGCAGCTAATGCCTCATGTGTTAGACGTTCAATATCAACCATTTTAAAAGTATTGTTTTTTTTTGCCACTTCACTCTTCACCTGAGCCCAAATCAACTCAATCGGGTTGTACTTACAATGGTTAGGTGGTAGACGGATTACCTCATGACCCTTTTCCAATGCGATTTCATCCAGCTCGTATTTTTTTCTCGTGGCATTAGGTTCTTAACTTTTTGACGGAGTTCCAGTAATGTTTCGAGTGGATTAAATTCAACGTTTTTGTCTTTTAACCATTGTTGGACATCGGCTTTCCTCCAATTACTTTTTGGATATGATTCCTTGAGGGTAGAATGATACGGCGCATTGTCCATTACAATAACGGATGGCTCTTCAAGATTATTTAATAACTGAATAAACCACTGTTTGAATACTTCACCGTTCATTTGGTCGTGGTAATCCATTGTATTTCCGCTATTACTACGAAATACCAATTTCGACCCTTCAATGAACCCGTAGCGAGCACATCCTGCGTGGCACACAATAAGCCGACCTCCTTTACCAGTCGGTACCTTTAGACCCATCGAATTGTCTTCATTTTGCCAAACAAGTGTGCGTGAATGGTTTTGGTTTACCCACGTTTCATCGAGGTACACAACAGGCCGATCGTCTTTATTTTCTCACAGCATACACATCTGCCTTAGAAATTTACACCGAAGTGCGACGATATCGTTCCTCTCCATTAAAAATAAACGACCATCGTTGCATTTTTTGTAGCTAAATTTTAAATTTTTGAGGAGCCTTTGCATCGATCGAACGCACCCGGTATAATTTGTTTTTTTTTTACAACATTGAGTATTAATTGAGCAGTTGGGTACTCACCCCGGTCATAAACTCGTAGACAGTCCTTCTTACAATATCAGAATCAAAATCATCCAGCTCTGAAACAGTTTTAGCGCGTTTGTATCCTTTACGCGGAGAAATAAACGTAGAACTCGCATCTGGTGTTTCTGGATTAACATTGTTTCTTGCTTCAGCACAAATCCGTTTTACAGTACGATGAGATATTCCACAAGCTTGGGCTGTAATAACTTGAGCACTTTTAAAAAAATCAGCCGTTAAATTTGCTTCTCTGACACTTGTTTTAAAAATGTGTACACACTAAAAATATTTTTTTTACTCTGACTGTGAGTATCTTTATCGACAAACGACATTTTAAAATAATTTACACGGTAACGTTAAATGAATACGGAGGAGAAAAAAACAGTGTAAAAAATTGTTGTTAACGAACGGACGGTAAACAACAGACAATACGATAAAACACGAGGGCCATAGGACCTGTGTCCTGTATATATTATGTGGATTACTGTATCCCTACCATAGTACGTTTTGAACACACACGTTCCAGACACTCCAGTAAAAAACTGGTTTTTAGTCTATATAATCTGGACAGCTGTAAAACGCAGGTGCCGGTAAAGATGCACAAAAAAAACATGTCAACTAAAATTGTATTACGAGCGGCACAGCCACGGATTATGTGGTATAGGTTGAGAACCAATGGCTAACGGGTAGTGAAGCAGCAACGGGTCGCGGTACACAGGGGCCACTTTTCATGTCGCGGACTATAGTGCACGTTACGATTTCGTCAATCATGTCAAGATCAATAATTTTTAGAAATGCATCTATCTCACTAACGATATTTTCAGCACACTCCTTTTTACCGGGAACCACGTTTATTATATTATGTTGCTTAATTTTTGAAGTTGTAAACTCTTTTTTTGCTATTTAGTTATTTTATCTTTTCCTATATAGAATGTACTGTTCCCCATTCTAGTCTCTAGATCTGATTCATTGTCTGAAAAATCTTGTTCAGAATTGCTTTCGTGGTCACTTACTTCCACATCTTCGATGCTTAGATCACTATCACTCTCTTGGTCATCAACACAGTCTATTTCAGTTGAAATGTCTTGCAGTAAACTTTGAATTTTCTCAACTGTCATATGATCCGACCTAAGACATTGTATAAATAATATCGATTATTAGTACGTACCAAAAACGTATACAAATAATAAAAAAACATATTATAAAAAAAATTAAAATGTATATATTATATATTGCATAGTGATATAAAACAATACTTACATATTTTTTTCTTATTACCACACAAAAATAAAAATTATAAAATAATAAGTCAGGTACACCGAACGACGCGTTTTGTGTTCGGCGTAGTTACACGGAATGGCGCGTGTTGTATTTTGTGATAACACTATAAGTACTTCGTCGGTTGTCTGCAATAAAGTGAACTGAAACACTTCAAAAATAGTCTAAAACGTAGATAGTAACATTACACAGGAATACCCATGACCGCCGATAAGATAAAAATACAATAAAATTTGAATAAACAAATAAATATAAAACTGTTGTATTATTTACAACAGCGTGCCCGCTGGAAGGAATTAAGTATAGTTTTTATCATAAGTTGAAATTTTGATCGTGTGCAATGTTTTGTACACGTGGCTCCAAAGGCACAACATGTGTTGTCTTCTAGTAAGTAATATCGTTGTAAACTATTTATTTATAGATTTTAATTATCCGATTTTATCTAACAATAACAAACTTTCCAAAAGCATGATAGTATATATATAATAATATAGCATAATATGTATAATCATATTATTTATAGTATACAATATGTAGTTTTATTATTTTTCTGTTATTTATAATTCTTCAACAGCCAACATACTACTATATTTTGTTGACATATCAGTCAGTGTCTAGAATACTAATGTAAATGTTGTGCGGTACTCGTATTATTTGATTAAACCCATTAAAATGAATCGTAATGAAATTACGCGTTTCTTGTATGATAGTGATGTCGATTCAGATTCGTCACTTTCTGAATTCGATGATGACGTATCTGACCCCGATTGGGTTAATGACAATGAAGACGGAAATCAAAATATCCATGAAAATCATGATACTTCTTCTAACAATGAAAGTGATGATGGTATGACAGGTAATTGGACAGAACATTTTTATGAGCCGCATATCAATGCACATATAACTTTCAATCCTCATAATTTACCAGTTGGAATTAACCCTCATCTTTTAGAGACATTGCCTTTAGCTAGCCCATTTACATTTTTTTTCCTTGTTTTTTGACGAAGAAATTGTTAACTTACTTGTAGTTGAAACTAACAAATACGCAAATGATAAACTCAGTGAACCAGGTTTAAGTCGAAACGCTAGAGTAAGAAAATAGAAGGATATTGATAACACAGAAATGAAAAAACTTTTTGGTATTATTATGTGGATGGGGTTAGTTAAAATGCCTTGTATTTTTAACTATTGGAGTACTAATAAACTGTACAATAGTTATATTTCTTCATATATGTCTCGAAATCGTTTCGAATTAATTTTGAGTATGCTTTATGTTTCGGACAACAATAAAGCTCGTCCTGATGATCAGTTATACAAAATCCAACCTCTAATAGATCTCTTGGTTTATAAATACAACTGTGCATTAATTCCCGAACAGAACGTTTGTATTGATGAGTCTATTGTGCCATTTAAAAGACTTTTTAAATTTCGTCAATTCATTTCAAATAAAAGACATCGATATGGAATAAAAATTTTTAAATTATGTACACGCGATTTTTACACATCTCAATACAAAGTATATGCAGGAAAAGAAGCTACACCAGGACAATCAGTTTCTTCAAAAGTTGAGATGGAGTTGATGGAATCATACTTGGATAATGGAAGAGTTTTATTTACAGATAATTGGTACAATAGCGTTGATTTGACGGAAAAATTACTATGCCGAAATACTCATCTCGTTGGAACACTTAGAGTTAATAGGAAATGAAATCCAACAGGTGTTACTAAGAAAAAAATTTCAAAAGGAGAAACTGTTGCAAGGATCAATAATAAGGGAGTAACTGTGCTAAAATAGAAAGATAGACGTAAAGTACTTATGATAAGTACTAAACATACAAATAAAATTATTAATATTGATAGAAGTAGAAAAACAGTTAAATAAAAACCAAAAGAAGTTGTCGCTTATAATACTGGAAAGGGATATATAGATCTTACTGATCAATTTCAGTCATATTATTCAGCTCTACGAAAATCCCTAAAGTGGTACAGAAAAATAATTATAGACTTGATCTGTAACATATCTATACTAAATGCCTTTTCCTTGTACATCGGTGTAAGGGCTGTAGCCCATTTGCGCCAAGAGGGTTATGGATATTTGTGCTCAAAATGTAAAACTTAACACCCTGATTTATAGCCCATTTTGCATGCAACGTTGCCGTTATTGTTTAAAAATATACAATCCTATGTAAAATCAAAATTAAAAAAAAGTAATAATTTTAAAAATAATGTTAAATACTAAACAGTATACATATTATATATATATAAATATTATTTATATTGCATTGAATTATAAATAATTATAGAACCAAAATAAATCAAAATAAATAATACATATTAGTTTTCACTGTCGTCAGTTGTCGTTTAAGATTGTTTAAAAATATTAAATCCTACGTCAAAAATAATCAAAATTAATAATATAGGTACATTAGTCAATAATAATAATATTAATAATACAAAAAATAATTAAATTATAATAATATTAAAATAATAATACAATTATTATAAATCGATTACCCGAAATTTATAAGAAATTTTTTTTAAGTATTCTATTTTATTTAAATGTTTTCCTCTGTACTCATTCCACGCTTCATAAGTAAGTTGTATTTTTTCTTTTTCCTCTTTACGTCGTGGTTTTATTTTACCCTTCTTGATTTCATTTATTTTTAGATATGATTCTACTAGTATAACTTTTAAATTTTCAATTACACTAGTCAATGGAGGATGAGGTGAATAAAATTGGGAGTTAAAATGCTTGTGAAATGATTCAGCGCAATTTGTGGTGCGAGGTGTGTCTGTTGGAGATTCAGCCCAAATTGATGGTGGAAATGGACATCCTTTAATGATATAGTTATTAAATACATAATCAGAAAATTCGGATAAATTTGTCAAGTTAAAATCTGGAGTTAAGTTTTGTAAATCAAAATAAGCATCTTCCACTTCATTTGACAGTAAAAATGGTAACCCAAAAAATAATGTTAACCATTTAGCGATATCACATGACTGATTCTTGTACAATTTTTTAAGATCTGACAAAGAATTTATTTTTTGGTACCAAGATTGACCTAAATGAAATCTACAGCCTCTTATTTTGCTGTATGGAAATACATTTAGAAATGCTTTGTATGCTGCGATTTCAAAATCTAAATGGATTGATAATGGTGTAAAATTTTTTTGTAATTTATTTGTACATAAATGGTAAATAAAGTTCCACATAGCCCGATAACATTCAAATGATTTTGATGGTAAAAATGCAATAATAAGTGGTATATAAAATCCATTTACATAAATATGAATACCATACATTTGATAAAAATGTGATGGTTTATAAGTAAAAGTACCATCACAAAAAATATCAGAATAGTTGAAATCGCATAAAAAATTTAAATTCGTTTTACATGTAATCAAAATAATATTATTTACATTATCAACACATATGTAAACTCTTCGTTTTTATTTGTTAAAATTACTAAATTAGAAATCTGTTCAATTGCTTCGTTAAGTGATTTAGGAACTGGGGGTAATATTTTTCGACGTTCTTGGTATATAGACTTTCTGATATTATGAACATCACAATGCTTAGCGGTACTGCACGTGGAAAGCTCTGTACGTATTATTTTATTAGGTCGTAAACTTAAATCTTCACACGCTTTTCTTTTACGTCTACCTTGAACGTCCAGTAAGTTTAAAGTTTCTTCAGTTTCCGGATCATGGGTATGGCTGTCTTTAATTTCGGTTAACTTCGTTTTTGAACTATTGGTTTTGACATACGCACTACAGGTTTTTTTTACACAACGCCAACTTATATCTCCAGAAACAAGGGCTGTATTCACGTGATATTTAAAATAACGAAAAACTAAACAAAGTTTTTGTTTACTTGAAATAGTTATATAAAATTCCATTATAGTAGTACTTTATAGTACTACTATAGTAGTATTTTTTGTTAATTATATCAATTTGTCTTAAGCATTAAATATTTCTGGATACACCACATTAAGTGTCTCGCCTTCTGAGGCCATCACAAATAGATTTTGTTTGCATGTGACACATGACAGAGCTACGCACAATGACCATGGGAAAAACACTAGACGGTTAAGTCTAAACCTGCAACGTTTAATGTTTGACTTTGTGCCTTATTAATAGTTATTGCAAAGCTTAATTTCACGGGAAATTGGAGCCATTTGAACTGGAATGGCAAATTGGTTGGTATTATTGGTATTCTAGGAACCAAGACCATTTCCCCAGCTCCACAGCCAGTAAGGATTATACACTCAAGCAGACAGTTTTTTAAAGACTTTATTTGTAATCATGTACCGTTGCATAATTTTGGTGGACTTAAGTTACGAGTAACATTGTAGGAGAACCTACTTTTAGAATTAATTTGTGTGGTGGGGTCCCTGAAGGAGATAAAGAATTTAAAAATTCAGATGGATAATGTATCGCCTTCTCTACATCTAAAACAGTATCAACGGAATAGTAAACTTTTGTTGGTGCATTGAATTTAAACAAAGGAACAAAACAGTATCATGTCATTTATTTTATTGACTTTATCGTTAGTTGGTGACAATATTGCTCTTTCTTGAAACCAACTTGACATTTTAGTCGAAATATTAGGTAAATCTGGGTAAACATTTTTAATTAGGTCCAGCAAATTAGACATCAAAAAACAAAGCTCAGACAAATCAATTTTTCCATTTCTAGTCAGTGACTGACCATTACAATACGGAGTAAAGCATCAGCAAAAGTTTTATTTCCTTGGTCAGATGATAATATTCTCATATTAGTTTTCAGTTTCAATTTAGTTATGTCTGGCCAAATATAAGATCTCTTTAATGATGCGTTGACTTCATCAGCTCTCGTTCCTCTTACTACAACTGGCAAGATTTGACGAAAATCTCCAGAAAATAAGACTGTACAGCCACCCATTAATGTATTTTTATTACGTAAGTTCCACAAGGTTCTATCCAATGCCTCAACTGAGCTTTTGTAGGACATGGATGCTTCGTCCCAAACAATGAACACACAATCCCGCATCAATTGAGCAGTGTTGCTTTGTTTGGATATATTACAGACACTTTATGTGTCATCATAGGACATTTTTAGCGGGATCTTAAAAGTGGTATGCGCAGTTCGACCACCTTCTAAAAGCGTAGCTGCAATTCCAGATGAAGCCACTGCAAGAGCGATTTTTCTGTCTGTTCTTATTTTGGCGAGCAGTAAATTAATTAAAAATGTTTTTCCTGTACCTCCAGGGGCATCAAGGAAAAATGTTTTGCTTTCGTAATTATTGATAGATGTCATTACTGCGTCATAAACTGTTTTCTGATCAGAGTTTAAACGTCTCTCATTTTTAACGACCTGTAATAGACGGAAACTATCGTAGGACGTCTCTCGCAATTATTCAGTTTTGGTATTCAGATCTATATTGTTCGATAGAATTAATCCAAAATCAGTGATATTTTTGCCAGAAACTGATTGCACCACTTTATTCAACTCAAGTAAAGCTTCATTAAAAATATTTTCATCGTAATTTATATCATCTGATGAACATTCTTATTGTTTTCGAAACAATACGTCTTCAGTCATACTTGCACGATGATTTTGCCAAAGCCTTATCGGGTCTGTTACTTGGCAAAATACTATCAAAATCGCAAATAAATATCTTATAGACGGTGAAGTACAACATACAGTAGCTTCAGATAATGTGTTTTCCCATTGGAAATCATCTACTAACAAACTCATTGCTTTCCATGCTTCTTGAAATGTATCGTACGTCACTCCTTGCACAGTTCGTAGACTTACAAAAGAAATTGGACCTTTGATCACGTGGAGCAACATTCTTAAGTAAAAACATTCACTGTTATTCGGATGAACTACATAGACTCTGCCAAGGGTATCAGTTTTTTTTACCCCAGGATTATTTTCGACGGGGACTCCTCGTTTTCGTCATTGGAAATTTTTAATAGATTGATTCCAAGTATAAAAATTTGGAACCTTGTCATATGTTATGGTTTTAGCAAATTCGTCTTTAGCACATAATTTGAAAAAAGCAGTAAATGTAGTATCACGTGGATTGTTCACAATGTCATTGACATTATGTTGTGTAAAAAAAACCCTTTGTCCATTCTTTAAGTGAAGTGCCAAGTGAATAATATCAGGCGCTCATTCATGTATATCAAAAGATAAAATACGCCAAACCGCTTCAGAACTACATATGTATCGACCAGATTGAAATTGTTCCACTTCATTTCGATTGTCTAAACTAAATGTAGCTGGATCACTACCTTTGTTGTTTATATATTTGGTAATATATTTAATTGATTTTACAGAGCTACACATTTCCACGTTTATGTGTGCGTCAAATATTTTAAGTAACAGTGAGTTGTAAGGGACTACCCACCTGTTATCAATATCATTATTTCGAATTATAGCAATTTGTCCGCCTTCTTCAGGTGATAGTCTCCGGTATTTGGGGTAACCATCATCGCCAGCTGATGTGTGACTCTGAAATAATTTTGGAAATTTTTTTGAGCACCTTCCCTCAGTCATATACGGAGAGTTTGTTAACTCCACATGGTCCATGAATCATGTGTCTGACTACAGAGTTGAACAATAATGGATCATCTTCTTTGTTTGGCAACTCTGCTGAAATCACATTGTCAATTTGGTCTGGTGTTATTTTATTTTTAAGCCATAATAGAAGATGAATGTGTGGTAAGCCACGTTCTGCTGCCACTCGACCGTATACATAAAACAACGTGGTTCACCAAATATATTAGCTTTATTAATGAGAGTCAATAGTTTTTGTATTTTCAAATGGAACACCCTATTAACTATATCATATTTATCTTGCGGCTGTGTGTTAGGATGAAGGTTAGTTTTAATCTCTTTCCAGTTTGGATTACATGTTACAGTGATAAACATGTCAGGCTTGCCATAATTTTTTACATAGGTCATTGTATCTTGTGTCTTTTCGTAAAGATATCGTGGTGCACCAGTAAATGATAATGGTAGGATTACTAATTGTCCAATTTCGGTACTCGGCTCATTTGAGTTCAAGGCATCTTGCAAATGTATGTAATTTTCAGCTCGTAATGTTGTCTGATTGTTTCGTATGTACGCTAATCGTTCTGATTCTAATTTAGAATATTGATCGACTAAATATTAGTTTAACAACATACCATATCTGAGTAATATATTACAATTATTTTGTCCTTCCATAATACGATAACAGTAATAATTGATACAGGAAACGGTTTTTTGTAATGGAACTCTAGTATGAGGGTCAATTTGATGAATATCGATAGAATATCCATCTTCACCACGACATAACATTAGAGGATATTGCAGGCTGTCATAAGACCTGTGAATTTATATTTATAATTTTAATTAAAAACGACTTTTAAATGATGTTATTTGAAAAGCATTATTATAGCGACGTATATTACGCTTGAATTCTCCATGTTTAGGATGATCGCCTGTAAGGAGAGAATTCAATGGTTCAGGAAGGGGACAAATCTCTACTAATTTAATTTTACCATTTGAACAACACATTCCTTTAGATTCATCTTTCCATTTTAGAGCTAAACAATATTGACAAACAATAGACATTGCACCTAATGTAACCATCGGATCATTTTTGTAATCAATAGTAAAATCGTAATTCATCGCAGAGTATTCTTTATTAAACCATGCATTAACATTTCTTAAATTTTTATTTCTTTCACGATTTTGTAGAAGTCTATTGTTTCGTTCAAAAGAATTTTCATTGCTACGTACTAAGCGTACTCTTTTAGCATTTACCGTACTACGTCCTATAGTAAACTTTCGGTTAGGCATTGTTTTATTGCTGAAAGGCTAACAATACAATAAGTGGAAAGGTAAAATAGGATGGTAATATAAAACAAAAAATGCAAAATTATAACACGGCACCACACTACTATTTTTAAATAATAATAATATTACTAACAACGATATAAAATAACAGTTAAAGACAATTTTCCCTGATCGACGATCAAATTAACAGTTTAAAAAATAAAAAATATTATTCACTCATCGACTTAAAAAACGGATTCCATCATGTTCAAATGAGCGCATCGTCGATACTGTATATTTCTTTTGTGACCCCGTTGGGACAATATGAGTATCTTAAAATTCCGTTTGGGCTAACAAATACCCCGAAAGTTTTTGCAAGATTTATGCTACAATTTTTTCCGATTTAATTAAAGCAGGTGAAATAACACTTTATCTTGATGATATATTGGTAGCGACAGTGATTATTTCTGAACATTTTTCTATCTTGGAAAAGATTTTTAATTTGGCCTCGGAATTCGATTTGAAATTCCGTTTGGATAAGTATACGTTTCTTTACACTAGTGTTGAATATCTTGGTTATATTATTAATTAATTAGGTGTACGCCCTAGTCCCAGGAATATTGAATCTGTTAAGGATTATCCAACACCGAAAAATCAAAAACAAGTTCGTCAATTTATTGGGCTTGACAGTTATTTTCGACGACTTATAGCAAACTTCTCGATCGTTGCTAAGCCATTACATACGTTATTACAAAAGAACATAGATTTTTATTTTGGTGATAATGAACAACGCGCGTTTAATACACTAAAGAAAAATTATCGGAGTCCCCCATCCTCTGCATTTATTCACCGACCGCGATTACAGAATTGCAATATGATGCCAGCTCTCACGGGTTTCGTTCGGTATTGTTACAAAACAAACAACAGGTAAATTACACCCGGTGTTTTATTTTAGTCAACGAATGACACAGGCCGAGTCACGATATCATAGCTTTGAATTGGAGTGTTTGGCCGTGTATAGTGTATTCTATGAAAAGATTTCATATATATTTGGCCGGTATACACTTCAAAATCGAGACTGATTGTAATAGTTTAAAATTAACGTTAGATAAACAAATAATAAATCCCAGAATTTCTAGATGGGTACTTTTCTTACAAAATTATAATTTCAAAATCATACACCGTCCGGGTACACGAATGGGACACGTCGATGCTCTAAGTAGGTGCCATCGAATTTTAATCTTAGAATCGAATACATTCGAACAAACATTAGCGATTAAACAAAACATAGATAACGATATAGTTAAAATTCGGGATAGCTTACAAGTAATAGAAGATAAACATTTTGAATTACGAGAAGGACTTGTTTATAGGAAAGAGAAGGGGAAATTATTATTTTACGTACCGCAGTGTATGGAAAACAATGTAATACGAAGTTGTCACGACGAAATGGCTCATGTCGGATTCAAAAAGGTCATTGATAACGTAAAACGAGTTTATTGGTTCCCTAATATGAGAACTAAAATCCGTCATTACTTATTTAGTTGTTTGAAATGTATTAAATATTCCCCTATGTCCGGTAAACGGGAGGGATATCTGCATGATAAATCAAAAGGTGATCGTCCATTTTTATCATTGCATATCGATCATTTAGGGCCGTTTGAAAAGACAGAAAACAATAATAAATTTATTTTAGTAATAATTGACGGGTTCATAAAATGTGTACGTCGTTATCCGTGCAAAACAACAAAAACGGAAGAAGTAATTAAATATGTGAAGGAATATTTTCGTACTTATTCTAAACCGAAAACTCATTTCCGATCGTGGAACTGCATTTACTTCGAATGATTTCAAAACATTTTTGTCTCACGAGTCTGTCGAACAAGTATTAATTGCTACCGTTACACCTAGAGCAAACGGTCAGGTGGAAGTAGTTAATCGTTCAATAACACCGATGGTAGCGAAAATAGTGAAACATTCCGACGAGTGAGACCAGATATTGTCTAAGGTAGAGTTTTCCATTAATAATACTATACATAAAGCGACAGAACAAACACCTAGTAAATTATTATTTGGAGTTGAACAGGTAGGCGAGAACACTGATAAGGTACGATATGCATTGGATGTATTGAATGAGACTAATGAGAGTGTAGAGACGGATAACTTATTGAAGTTGAGGGAAGCGGCATCTGATCATATACTTAAAACACAAAACAAGAGTGCAATTCAGTATAATAAAAGTCATAAAGAACCCAAGATGTATAATGTAAATGATTATGTAATGATAAGAAATTTTGATGTCACTCCTGGAGTAAATAAAAAATTGGTACCCAAATTTAAGGGACCTTATACCGTGAAGAAGGTTTTAGACAATGCTCCGTATGTAGTTACTGATATCGAAATAACGTATGTAGTTACCGATAACCAAATAACTCAGAGACCATTTGAAGGAGTAGTGGGTCCGGACCAAATGAGAAGGTGGGTGAAGGTGCCAGTTTTATAATACTACAATCGTGTTATTATTCTAGAAAAAAAAAATTTTAAATTATATATATATTTAAATTTATGTATGTGTGTAAACACTATTTCTTATGTACCTAGTAGTTTATATATTGAATTGTATTATTATTTTTTTTTGTTTGTTGTAATTATTTATACTGAATTTAAAAAAAAAACAGATTGTATACTTTTTTTTTCTAATATTGTATTGTACGTGTTCGGGACAAACTATCGTCAGGAAGGCCGAGCTGTTAGCGTTTATTCTGGAATGTTCGGCGGAGCACTTATCGAATATAGTCGTGTGTGTGTCTATCGAAACTACACTACATAGGTATGACGAAAGTGCGTTTAAAAAAGCGCGGTTTATTCGGTCAACCGGCTCGCAACACACCCGGCATACAACTTGTACAGTGTCCTGCACAACGAGATCGGCCTCCAGTTGGAAACGTCGATCGCGTCGCCTTTCTTGTAGATCAAGACGATGACCGAACGTTTCCAAGCCGGGGGAACCTTCCTATATCTCAGGCAGGTATTTAAAATCTCGGTGAAGACACTGCAGCCCTTATCTAGGCGCCTCCAATGATGGTACGTGAGGCCGTCGTCGCCGGGGGCTGTATTTTCGAACTTACGAAGTCGTTTGGCAACTTCGCCGCAAGTGAAGGGACCGGTTGGGACGGCTTCTCTGCCCTCCACAGGTGTGTATACCGACGTGAATGGTGGTCTGGTGGATGGGGCCCACACGCGGCGGAAGTGCGACTCGGCCGCGTCGACGGGCAACTCGCACTGTCTGCTGGCATCGCTGACGACGAGGCGGATTGCTTGCCTGCGGTTGCGCCTGTACAGCATTTGGATGCCTTGCGCGTCTTCGGGGCCCACCGGCGCTTTCCTGCTCGGCGCGGCCGCTCCCTCCGTCCGGACTGGCAGCTTGGCGAACTTTGATCTTAGCCGATAGGCCGAAAAGCGATCATATTAATATAACTATTTGTTGTCGTTATCAGCATTATTACATATTTATACATATACATACACACACGTATATCATATTACACTGAAGTATGAACATTTTTATAAATCAGTCTGTAGTTGAGTTTTTGATTTGAAGATATGGATCCAATACGACGTATTAATGTGTTACATGATAGTTGAATTGAACTAATGGCACCCAAAATTTCACTTTTGTTTTTGAAGTCCGTAAATAATGAGTCAAAAGCTTTTTTAAATGCTTCTTAAATTAATTCGCTATCGGAAAACGGTTTATTCTTCGTTCCTAATAGGTATGGTACTTTGAATGAAACAATAGTTACATTTTGGGGCAATTTAGTTTGCTTTTTAAAACAGACTGCTTTTGATTAATTTTTAATTTCATTGTGTTTAGCTTATCTTGTTGTAAACTGGAATTCGTTGGAAACTTTAAATCGAAATCTGCATGTTTAGTTCGGTAGTGTATTTCTATGCTTCCACGTTTGAAAATTAATAGAGTATTTCGGCATAATAAACATTCGCACTTACCTTTAATGTCAACAAAAAAAAAACTCTAACTCCCATTCCTGATTAAAATTATAAGTTTTACATATTTTATTTGCCTTCATTTTATTGTTTAAAAATTAAAAATTCTAAATAAATTCGTAACATAAAAACGAAAATATACCGAACATATATTATGGCTAATTGTATTATGACGGCTAATTGACAGTCGAGTTATATCTGAAATTATTCTAACAACTATTCGGACTTTCATGATTGACCCATAATGGTAAATTCCTAAAATACAACATAGCCATCCATTTTATCCGATTTATTGAGTGATCACACGATAATGGTAAAATTAATTTTTATTTCGATGGACCAATATTCTTAGAAAGATCGACTAGAATGAATCGACTCTGCTCTGTGATCTATTTTGCCGTTATTCTGTACAGAGGTGGACTGGGGCACAATCGGCCCAGGGAGAATAGTCAAAGTAACGAGCCCTAATCTTGTTTATTCATATAATAAACGTATAGATGTAATCTTATACTTACATGAATAAGTTACCTATACTCAATTAATTATAAAAAATAACAAATAATTACATTAATATATAATTTATTAATTAATTTTTATTTAAGATCATTATTTATTTTTAACATAAAATATTTTTCATTAATGTAGAACTTTCTTTTACTTCATTTAGTATTTCATTAAAATCTACATCTTCGAGAAGTTCTTTTTCAACACTCATCAACATAATATATTATTTAAAAACTATAAAATAATAATATACAATTTATTATTATTACCTACCTATTACAATTATATATAAATATAAATTATATCATAAAAATATGTTTCTATTTTCTTATTTAATTTTCTATATTTAAAAATGAATACGAAAAGGACCTTTTTATTGCTCGCATTCGGGCCAAATTTTTATACTTACATCATTGTATGTATTATTCATTTTTACTTACCTTTATTGACGTTGTGGTTAAAGAAGACTCAATTGACAACTTTTGGTCTTTAAAATACAACTTTTTTTGTTTTGGATCATTTCAAATAATTTTGAGTTCTGCTGCACGTTTTACTTTAATTTTTTCGGCACCACTTTTCACTTTTGTATTATTCATTTTTAATATTAATATATAAATATAATAAATAATAATTTACATTAGGTAGAATAAAAAAATCAGAAATTAAATAAAGAGTTTACAGTTCACACATGAAAAATTGAAAAATTGTACAAACATACAAGTCAACAATTAATGAGTAATGAAATAAGACTAAACGCGCATATTTATAATTATTATACTGTATTTTTCAGATATTATACTGGTTTCCAATATACTATAAATCAGCGGTCCTCACCAGGATTTTAGAAAGGGCCAAATGTAATTTTTGAAAATTCCTTGCGGGCCGCATACATTTTTAGTGATAATAATTAAAAATATAAAAATTATATATACATATATATTATACATTTTGTTAGGAAAGGGTATTGTAGGAAAAAGTCACACATGTTTTCATTTATATTATTAGTAAAGTATATATT
>JACXSJ010003845.1:0-18763 GCA_014851325.1 Pentalonia nigronervosa | reverse complement strand
ATAACTGACGACTTCCAAGTTGTTGGAAAATAAGATAGACGTAGTATAGCATTATAAATATGAGTGAGAAGGATTATTGTTTTTGCAGGAAGATTTTTGATTATTTGGTTGGTTATAAGATCATGACCAGGAGATTTTCTGTTGGCCAGTTTTTTAATTATATTACTTATTTCAGTTGGTGAGGTTGGTTTGGCTGGCGATGCCACTCCTAATGGGGAGTAGAGTGATTCAGTGACCGCCTCTAGATGCAGAGGTGGTGGTAAGATTGAGTGTGGAACGAATACTGTTGATAGCTCTTCAGCTAGTGTGTCTGCTTTTTCCTTGTCAGTGGAAGCTATAGAGTTGTCTGGTCGGCGAAAAGGGGGCGTAGTTTCCTTTAGTCGAAGAATAGATATAGTTTTGCGCCAGAGAGAGCCATTTTTCAGCGATAGATTTTGTAGATAGTTTTTATATGAGTCATTTTTGTGTATTTTTAGTAGAGATTTAAGTTTATTTGAAAGCATGTTGTATCTTGTCTTATCGTCTGGGTAGTGGGTTCGCTGCCAAGTAGACCTTGCTCGGCGTTTTTCAGCTAATAGTTGCCTTAGCTCTGGGGTCAAGTTGTTTGTTGGGCTCTTGCTTGGACTCAGTGTTGAGGAGTCTTTAGCTGCATTTTGAATATTGTTGGTAAGTAAATTGATTGCGCTGTCAATGTCCGCTGAAGACTTTAACTTAATATTAAGTATAGTTTTTTTTGAAATTATATCTCTGAATGTGTTCCAGTTTGTCATTCCAGGAGTGAGGGTTGGTCGAATTTGTTTCAATGGTGATTATGCTCCTATATGAAGAAGAACTGGGGTATGATCAGACGCTGGGTCGTTTAGATTTGTAATGTGTGTGATAAAAAGATTTGGCATGCTAGAAATGAAGAAATCAATGATGTCTGGATGACGGTTAGCATGAGTTGGCCAATAAGTGGGATTGGTGCTTGATAATACTTTGAGATGTTTTTGTGTAATGAGGTTGTATAGCGCGCGGCCCCTGGTGTTGGTGGAATTGCTCCAGGTTTGATGTTTGGCATTGAAATCAGCGCCTATAATATAGCTAGGACTGAAAGATTGAAGAAGAATGGTAAGTTCAGGTATAGGAAATGGTATTCTTGGGGGTTAGGTACCGAATTTATTTTTAAGGTGGTACTAGCTGATTGCATGTTGATGTTCCTATGTGATGGCAGAGGGGAGTGTTCAATTAGGTTGGAGATTATAAGTGCAG
Source organism: Pentalonia nigronervosa (assembly GCA_014851325.1). Lineage (NCBI taxonomy): Eukaryota > Metazoa > Arthropoda > Insecta > Hemiptera > Aphididae > Pentalonia > Pentalonia nigronervosa. The sequence continues at coordinate 17,512 of JACXSJ010003845.1, read as the reverse complement.
CTCCACCATGTGCCGTTCCGTCTGGATGATCTGTTCTAATTATTTCATATCCGTATATTTTGAGCACAGCGGATTTTGTAAGGTAGGTTTCAGAAATAAGTGCGATTTCGATTTTTTTTTCATAGAGTACGATTTGTAGTTCATTTAGGTGTTGAAGGATACCGTTGGCGTTCCATAAAAATATGGTAAGTGGTTTTGTGTTATTAGTTGACATTTTTAATGAGTTTTTCTATGACAGTGGTAAGAAGTGACATAAGTGGTTTAATTAGAGCTTTTAGTTCAATTATAAATGAAGAGAGTTGAGTTGTGAGGTCTTGGTTATGATTTGGGTTGTTGGTTTGGGGGTGAGGAGAAGATTCTTTATTCAGTGGAGGAAAACTCTGTGAGTAAGTTGGACGATGAAAATCGTTAATACCTTTTGAGGTTTGTTGATTATTATTCCTGGTGTTGTTTTTAGATTGTGCTAATTTTTTTTTCAAGTCAATATGAGTTTTGCACCCTTTATAGTTAGCCGGATGACTACCGTTGCATAAAGCACAATTAGCAGGGGTGCTCCGGTCCTTTAGTACAACCTTAGAATGTTCTAATTCTATTTCCAAACCACAAAATAGCGCAAATAATTTGCTCCAATAATATTTTAATTCCTTTTATCTTTACACATACACCATACAACACAAACTGGATACCAAATCTTGTACATTGTAGCACCCGAAAGTCCAAGGTGACTCTTCCGTACTGCGCGCCACGGGTATACGCCGTTGTTTTTAATTTTTTATCAGTGTTGGGTGTATTATTAGCCGCCATATATTGGTGGCTTCCAAAAATGTTTAATGATGATTTCTATCACGATCTTATACTTACTGTATAAGACCGTGATATATAGTGTTTTTTTTATCTTATACACTTACACTGTATGAGTGTTTTATTGAATTATTGTCCGTTTTATCTTTTGTAGCATTTTACTGTGCAATGTAGTAGTTGATTTTTATATATTTTGTGTGTATTGTTTTTTGATGTTTTTTTTTTTTTATTTCATAAATGTTTGACTAATATTTAACGTAATTTTTTGCCATTGACTTTTTGAATTACATTTTTAGCTTAGGAAATTTTAATTATGGTAATAATATTTAATGCTGCTATAGGATCTATAAATAATATGCCATCTTACGTTGAGTGATATTATTTTTTAACAATGGCTATATTATTAAGTTATTGTGAATACCATATTGTTAATGAAATATATTGATCATTCAGAATAACAGCAGATAGCGTTTTACATATCGTTTCAAATTCTAGTTGATTGGACTTTTTATTTAATGTTAATTGTTACTTATATTTTGATATATCTTATAAATATTAAAACAAATTATTTTTACATACATAGGTAATATACTAGTACTATAATAATAGTTGCCAATACCTGCAACCTGCCCACATAACACAGTAACAATTAATGGATTTATAGATATCTAGGATTTTGTTATCGTATACCGATCAATACCTTGGTGAGTAGGTACAAGAATTTTAATATATTTTTTTTTAAACATTCTAGGTTTCACTACTTCATACTGTGTTATAATTTTGATAATTTTAACTGCCTGCTTTATTTGAATAAACACTTTCAACTTTTGATTTTCAAATGGCAATACCTATTTCTTATAATTAAAATCTATAAATATCTTGAAAAAAATAATTTTTACTTTTACAGTATTTAATTTGATTAATCCTTTTGCAATTTATTAACGTTTAAATATTTGTTTAATTTACTGCTACTGGGTAATTTTTTGAAAGTCTAAAAAAAATTATATCTCAATTTAACAATATCTTTAACGGTCATAATTGATATTATTCGTCGTTTATATTCTATTATCCGTTATGACAGTTAAGGTCATTGTTAAATTGAAATATGATTTTGTTTTGACTTCTGATTATTATAAATTATTTTTTTCAGTATATTTATGTATTTTCATAATCGAAAATAGATATTGCCATTTGAAAATCGAAAGTTGATAATGTTTTTTTCAAATAAAGTAGGTAGTTGAAATTATTAAAATCATAACACAGTGTAAAATAGTAAAACCTATAAAGTTTAAAAAAATTAAACGTCTTCGAACCCTCCCCCTCTAGGTGTAATTTGAAACAATGTTAAATATCCTCATTTTGGCTTTCACAACTGATTCTGGAGGAAACATTGAAACCGTTGACGCCATACTTTTAAAAAAAGTTTGAATTGGATCAATAGATTCTTGTTGTTTCATTTCTCTTAACGCCGCCAATCGCTCCTCTCGTCCTTTTTTAATTTCATCTAATATCTTATCTTGAGCTCTTCGTGTTGTTTTTTTTTCGCACGGTTTTGTAAATGAATCTATCAAACTATGGTTTATTTCTGTATTTGGTAGTTTGTCATCAATGGGCATATCTAATAATGGTTCAGAACTTTTAAGTAACAGTTTCTCTGGCTCGATTTCTTCAGTTTGGTCAAAACTATCATTTACGGCCATTTCTGAGTAGTTTGTGTTGTCATTGCAGGCTTTTTTTTCTACTGAAATGTTCGATGTAGTTCTGAAAATAATTACACATAAAAAATACACATAAACATAAAATGTATTGATTTTACAACTGCGTTTTTTAATTGTTTTCTATTTTCAAAAAAAAATGTACAATAACCTTGTAGTTAAAAATTCATAACATTTTTATAATCCTTATCTAAGGTTTAAAAATTCAATACAATATAATACATAATAATATATGACATATAATTGTTTACCTTCTTTCGTTTTCGATGTTATCTAAAAAACTTAATGAATCGTCATTGTACTTCGATTTTGTTGTAGCTGCTAAACCGGTACCTAATCTTCGTTTCTTTAAATTTTTTTTATATGAATCTCTTATTGTGCGCCATCTTGTCTTACAATTATTTACTGAAAATAATTTTAGTGTATTATTTATATTTTAAAGATTTTTAGCAACCGGTGAAAGTTATAGATCCCTTGCTTTTCAATTCCGAATATCTCACAGTTGGATAAGTACTATTATAAGGGAAGTATTAGTTGCTATTTGTCATCGTTTAAAAAATATAGCAATACCTGAACCAACGCAATGTAGTTTGTCGAAAGTAGCCAACGATTTCTATGAAATGTGGAATTTTCCAAATTGCTGCGGCGCCATAGACGGGAAGCACATACGGATCGTTTGCCCTGATAACTCTGGATCGCTGTTTTTTAATTACAAGTCATTTTTTTCAATTGTGTTATTGGCTTTAGTTGACGCGAATAACAAGTTTCTGGTGGTAGACATAGGATCGTATGGTAAAGAAGGCGATGCAGGAATTTTCCCTAAATCTAATTTGGGCAAATCAATATCAACCGGAGAATTCAAATTTCCAGAACCAAAATGTTTACCAAACACTGATGTAGTCTTGCCACATGTATTTGTCGGTGACGAAGCATTTAAATTGACGGAGACTATGATGAGGCCTTATCCCCGAAACCAATCAAAACTAGATCCAACGAAAGCCATTTTTAATTACCGCCCAAGTCGAGCTCGAAGAACCATAGAAAATACGTTTGGCATAATGTGTCAATACTGTCGTGTATTTTTCACGTCAATTAATATTCTGCCTGACACAGTCGACAATTTAATAATGGCCGCATGTATTATCCATAACCTGTTACGAGAAGAACGAATGGTGTGTCCTATGGATTCGACAGACAGAGATCCCATAACAGACGTTCAAACGAACACGAACATGATACAATTTAACAAAACGCAACTCATGAAGCTTTTCGAGTTAGGGAAACTTTTAAAGATTATTTTAACAGTAGGTCAGGATCAGTGAGTTGGCAGCAAAAACACGTGACTTGTACTAATTAAGATAGTGTTGTTATATATTATATTGACTGTTTACAAAAATTATTAGCAGTCCAAATATGATTTAACTATTTTCATATTATATTCAGTGTAATATTATTTATAATGTAAAATTAAGTTTATTATTATCAACTAACATATTATTCTAAGTTTTAAAACCAAACATTATATTCTGTATATAAGTTTATTTTCGGTCACTATAAATTATCACATATAGATATTATTAAACTAAAACATTCTGTATTATTAGAAATGTACCTAAGTAAATTATTTAATTTTAGATAAGATTTTATTCAATCATATATTGATATTCTATAAAATATATCAAATTTTCTTGACTGTTGTCTCGTATTCGTTATTCAAGAACAAACAATTTGAATCACAAATCATAATATTTTCTTATATAATATTACTATCTTACTATCTTTTTAACTTATAATTTATATTAATTTTCTAATGACATTACATACCGTTTTTTCCAATGGACTGTGAAATTTCTTTCCAAACATTATCTTTAATGCAATTATCCTTATAATTTTTGTCACTCAATTTATAAATTACAGGATAGTTACGAATAACTTCTATGAGTTTTTCGTCATCCATAACATTAAATGTCCTCGACTCCATAGTTCACCAAAACTAATTAAAAAAAGACATTGAAAATTTTAATAATTTACAAAAAAAAAAAAAATATTTGTTATTTATATAGCTTATATTTGAAAATTATTCTTACTTACTTCTACCTGCCGTTTGATTTGACTTGATATTGATAATAAAAATCAAATAAAACATATAATACAATAAATTTATGGTTGAGCACACTGTTGCCGCATGATGCCAGCCATTCTGACTCTGCGGTAATCGTCTCCACATCGATCACCAGTTCAAATGTTATCCCTGAAAACTTATTCACAGGATAGCAGACTACCTACCCTGTTCAGGGACGTATTTTTTTTAGCTGCAGGAATGTCGGTTATTTTGTTTTGTTAGTGGGATTGTTGGTATTGGAACACTTTGTGTTTGGTACATTTTTAGTTGGCACCCGTCATCTGAATAACAATTGATAAGACGTTTTCCGATAATTGGTATTGTCTCTGAGATTAATTATGATAATGTTGAATTATAATGGGTTATTGCTGTGATGCTTGCAGTATAAAATTTAAAAACCGATCAATATTTCTATGTCATTTGGCAAGTAATCATCGTGGACCATTTCCAATTGTCAATCTAACCAATGACACTGATGTACATACATATAAAAGTAATTTGATCATTATTTTATACAACTGGACGTCATTTCTTTGTTTGAAAATATTATTATAACCACGAATAATATTCGATTAAAGTCATTATAATAATATCATTACAAAATGACGTCTGGTATATACTTACCGTAAATTATTAATACATCAAAATCCTGTTCAGATCATATATTTATTTTACTAAGCAATTCTATAATTGTTAATCCATACATGTCTAAAACTGATTCAACAGACCACTTTGAGACAAAAATTAATATTTCTAACCCCAACCATAAAATTAAAGGAAAAATGATAACATAATAACACAAACATATTTTATAAACTTTAATCACCATAATTCCTTAATAAAGGATGTAAATTGGACAGAGATTATTATTAAATTATAATAATTGATTTTTATATTCTAGAGACCATCAACACCACCGAAACCAGACACGTGATTGATGATAGCTGTGATTTAGAGTTTACTCAAATTGACGTTAGCGACGCATTTTGCAAAGGAGACTCGGGCACAACACAATTGCAGTTGCTTTATAAATGTCATTGTAAAGCTTCATTCAAACATAAGTCATGGTACCTCAAGCATCAGTTGACACACAAGGCAGCAACTTTACAATGTGACAAATGTTCAAAAGTGTTCAAACGTAAGGATAACTTGAGACGACATTTAACGATACATTTCGGTGGCACAATATACAAATGCAAAAAATGTTCGGCAACTTTTAATATGAAATTCAACTTGTCATATCATATGAAAACTAAGCATGGTAATGCTTCTTCTTCTTCAGGCCCAAAATGTGACAAAAACTTTTGTGACGTTAGGCAACTAAAGTACCATGACAACAGAACCCACACTGGAATAATGCCATTTAAATGTATTGTATGCAATATCAGGTTCCATGCTCCAAATGAATTGTACCGTCATCGCAAATTAATGGTTATTATACAATTTTATAAAACAACTATTATGTTAGTGTATTAAACTAATATTTTTTTCCAGAATCATTGCAGTACATAGCAGGTCTATAAGTGTATGAGGTTTAACATGTCCTGTGCTCATACAAACTTCTATTTTTCTTATGTAATCCACCACGTACTTTGTGCAACAGAATGTTCAAGGTATACATGTATAATTGAAATGCATAACATGGGGCAAAAACTACATATTATTACCTAAAATAAATGTTCATAACCCAACCCATATTAACTTACAAGAATATGTTAAATAAAGTATTTGTAATTTATTTAACTATTATACTTATAGTAATAGGACTAACAAAACCTAGATGGTTTTTCATGTTCTTTTTTTTTTTTTTTTTGTATCAATATCATGCTATTATCGGTGGAGTTTTGTAATATAGAAGTGGTTTCTTTTAAAATCATCCTTGATGTTATAACATCTTATTCTGTATGACTGATGTAATATATTATGTATCATTATATTTAAATTATTATATTATCCAATGGCGGATTTAAGGGGGGCCAGAGGGGCCTGACCCCCCCCTCCTTGGCCCATAAGATGTGTAAGAACCGTGACTTTATCAGAATATATTGTTTTTTCTTTTTTTTTATCGATCAAAAAATACAACGGCCATTAGTCATAAACGTTACGTTAATTACTTTTTTTTTTTGGTATCTTCAATATAATATTTTTAAATGAAATTGTACAATTCATATTTTCTTAAAAAAGTCAAGATAGATGGTCCTAGGGCTGCGTCTAATATATATATATGTTGCTTAGACACTAGTGACGAGCCTGTGTATAAAAAATGTAGCATTTATGTTTAGTTTCATTTTGGTAAATATATATATATACAGTGCAATTGTTCCACACCACCCTGGTTTTGGGGTCTTGCACAAGGCGCGTTTTTTTTATAGTGGTATCGCCATGAGCCCTACTCCACTAATAATTAACATTATTAATGGGAAATATGTTTTATAACACAGATATTTAACTTATTTAAAAATCAAAGTTACAAATATATCCAATACTCAACAAGACATTATTACTACTTTATTAGTGATATGCATCATTCACCGCGGTAGACTAGTAGCAAGTAATCTTTTTTTTTGTCCAACCACAGAAGAATAAAATCATTCATGGACCACATGCTATATTGTTGTATGATCCAAGTAATAACATATTGAAAAATAGCAAATAATATGTAATATATCAATTAAATGATGGGTAAGTAAGAGGTGGGGTGTTGTACTCGGAAGAGCAGTACCACAGTGCAAAAAATAATAATTATAAACTATAAAGTTAATATAACACTATTTAGTGTTTATTACTATACGACCATTAGTGAGTTTTGACACTGTCAATTTATTCAATTGAACCAATACCTCAACACATTGGTTAAACATAATCAAAACAAAATGTACTTGGCCAAATAATTATTCTACTGTCAATAAATATGCATCATTCACCGCGGTAGACTAGTAGCAAGTAATCTTTTTTTTTGTCCAACCACAGAAGAATAAAATCATTCATGGACCACATGCTATATTGTTCTATGATCCAAGTAATAACATATTGAAGAATAGCAAATAATATGTAATATATCAATTAAATGATGGGTAAGTAAGAGGTGGGTTGTTTGCACCACAGTGCAAAAAATAATAATCTACAATCAATAAATTAAGAAATTTTAGAACAAAACCTAAGGAGTGAAAAAGACATATAATAACACAAGTATATAACCATGAACAAGGATCTAACAGGTTAATTAATACTCGTTATGTTATGTTACCGGTGTATATTGGGTGGAAGTCTTTTCTGGAAAAGTGGTGATACGAGAATTATACTTGACAGTATGCAATATAGAAAAAAGATGCGAATAATTTTGAATGATTTATATTACCTTGGTGTATGATGGCTTCTACTGCTTCTAGAGTAGTAAATGACTCGATGGGCATAGGAAAAATTAATTGTAATAACATATTAACTAGTAAGACCAGTGCCCGCTAATGATGCTAAATGACAGGGAGTGGTAGAGGTACGGTGCGGCGATGACAACGAAAATTTCCAAACGCAATCCTAAAATAGACGGTAAAAAAGAGAATGCAACCAATGGTCGCGGGGGGAGATCGGTACGGCGTGTGACGATTGCAATGCTGTGTGCACGATAATCGATAAACCTAACTTAAATACATAGTTATTTGTTACAGTAGTACCCCAACAACAGGATAGCCGGGCTCGGATGTTTTCAGCAAGCTGAGTCCAGTGATTCCTTATGAAAAATGTAACAGAAACGGATGGGTAACCAATTACTCATTTTAAATATTTTTTGCACTTTTCACCGCTGGCTTGCATTGCAATCTGGCGGCAAACCGGATATGCCCCGGTTCAAAAAATCGTATAAAATCAGGGTTTTGACTTAGAGTTGTGAAAACGGTATGAGTGCATTCCTTGTTACCTCCACTATCACCCCTTAGTATTTTTGAGAACAATAAGTTCAAATAATGACCGCCCGGCAGGTAAGTATAAGATTTACAGGCCGTTTCCGGCTAAAGATGTACAATTTGCCATACAAAAGAAGATTAATTAATAATCTATGCCCTTCCTGTTGCCAACCATTATGATTGTTAACCTCCAAAGTACATTCACAGAATAGAAGACTACCTCCTCTTTCCAGGGACGTATTTTTTATAGCTGTAGGACTTTAGGTTAATTTTAAATAATTCTTCAAAGTTTTAGTTCAGTAAACGGTTGCCGCATGATGCCAAATATTCAGACTCTCTGTGGTAATCGTCTCCTCATCGCCAACCAATTCAAATGTTATCCCTAAAAACGTATTCACAGGATAGCAGACTACCTACCCTTTCCAGGGACGTATTTTTTATAGCTGTAGGACTTTAGGTTATTTTTAAATAATTCTTCAAAGTTATGGTTGAGCACACGGTTGCCGCATGATGCCAAATATTCAGACTCTGTGGTAATCGTATCCTCATCGCCAACCAGGTCAAGTGGTGTCCCTAAAAACATATTCACAAGGTAGCCGACTACCTTCCCTTTCCAGGGATGTATCTTTCATGGCTGTAGGACGACGGTTTATTGTTTACAAAGTTTCCAAACTTACGATATATCATACAATTTAATATTTGCTGGGTGAGTGTGTCGCATACCGGATGAAAAAATGTCGATATCTCGGTCAATATTGATTTTTCGAATAGCTTCAAAAGGGCCGAAAACACTCCCCGAGTGCCATTTCATAGGATTCGTCGATAAAATCGACGGGTTATGGGAGGCTAAAATTTCGCTGGTTAGTGATGAGGAGACGATTACCGCGAAGTCCGAATAGCTGGCATCATGCGGTAACTGTATGCTAAGCTAAAGATTTGAAAAATTATTAAAAAATAACCATCCACCCTACAGCTATAAAAAGTAGTCATATTATTCGGTCTTTAATTAAATTTGTTCATAGAAATTTGCACAGTTGCCGGGTGATTCCAAGAAGATTGCCCACACTCCAGCCGTCGGCTCAGTGTACACAAGATTTTTAGTATTTTTACACGAAAATAGCAGGGATGGTAGCCAAGAACATTTGCAATGAAACAGTGAAGGTTTCAAGTCGGTAGTCATATTATTCGGTCTTGAATGTTCGTGGCGGTCACGTGTATTACATATTAAAAATTACCCCCTCAACCTTTTTTTGATTTAAGTATATCTCGGCCGGTTTTGAAGTCTAGTGTCAGGTTCCACCGCCAAAAAATTTGTCTCGAGACCCCCTAAAGAGTCCCCCCCTTTATCGGGGCACTTTTGAGCACCCCCCCAAAAGTTATTTAGGAACAGCGCCGCATGTAGTCCGACGTGTCCGCAACTTCGAGATTCCTATTGTCCGGTGTCCAAAAACGTTTTTTGGCGTCTTGTGTCGAGACCGTACGATCATTTTTTAGCCGTATTTCGGGGGTTCAAAAATTTTTATACCGGTGTTTTGCACGTGTTCGGGCACGCACCCTCCGGTTTTGGGCGCCCGAGGCGTTTTCATAATCGAATTTAGTAGAGCACTTTGCGCCGAATCGAGGGGCACCGCAAGCGAGGCGATCCGACTTTTGGTTCTTTAGTTATGACGTATTTATCGATGTTTGTACTTGGAAAATGTGCCGGGCAAGATTGTTTTTGGTTTTTTTTTTCACGCCGATCGTCCCCAAACTTTAGAAACTCACTATATGGCGTACGACGATTCAAAAAGGCTCTATGGTCCGAGTGCGTAGGACCAATATTTCGTCCGGAATCTGGATATGAAATAGTTGAAAAACGAATTACTTTATTATTCGCACGTCAATGCTGCTTCCCGTTGACCACCTCCGTTTAAAATCGTAATCCGAGTACGTTTTACTAAAACTATACGCAGATACGTCTACACTACGATATAATGGTATCAACGTTTTATAACTTTGGCAATAAACTTGCTTAAGGTCTCGGAACAACGTCGTGAGTGCTGGTCTCGATCGGGGTAGTTGTGGTTTTTCGTCAAAAATCGAGAGGTACCCCCCCCCCCGTTGAGAACTTTTGACTTGCCTGGCATCATGCGGCAATCGTATGCTAAGCTAAAGATTTGAAAAATTATTAAAAAATAACCATCCACCCTACAGCTATAAAAGATACGTCCTTGGAAAGGGTAGGTAGTCTGCTATCCTGTGAATACGTTTTCAGGGATAACATTTGAGCTGGTTTGAACCGCAGAGAGACCGTTCGCGATCGCGCAAGGGAAACCGTACCTTTAGACTCACCCGGCACATCATATATTAGACTCACCTAGCATACTATATATTAGACTCACCCGGTTACGAGTAGGTATATTAACTTTTGCTGCATGATATATACCAGGTATTCGGACTCGCTAACCAGTTCAAATGTTATCCCTAAAAACATATTCACAGGATAGCAGACTACCTACCCTTTCCAAGGACGTATTTTTTAAAACTGTAGGGTGGATGGTTATTTTTTAATAATTCTTCAAATTTATGGTCAGCACACGGTTGCCGCATGATGCCAAATATTCAGACACTGTGGTAATCGTTTCCTCATCGCCAACCAGCTCAAATGTTATCCCTGAAAACGTATTCACAGGATAGCAGACTACCTACCCTTTCCAAGGACGTATTTTTTATAGCTGTAGGGTGGATGGTTATTTTTTAATAATTCATCAAATTTATGGTCAGCACACGGTTGCCGCATGATGCCAAATATTCAGACTCTCTGTGGTAATCGTTTCCTCATCGCCAACCAGCTCAAATGTTATCCCTAAAAACGTATTCACAGGATAGCAGACTACCTACCCTTTCTAAGGATGTATCTTTTATAGCTGTAGGGTGGATGGTTATTTTTTAATAATTTTTCAAAACTTTAGCTTAGCATGCGGTTGCCGCATGATGCCAGGCAAGACAAAAGTTCTCAACGGGGGGGTACCTCTCGATTTTTGACGAAATACCACAACTACCCCGATCGAGACCAGAACTCACGACGTTCTTCCGAGACCTTAAGCAAGTGTATTGCCAAAGTTATAAAACGTTGATACCATTATATAGTAGTGTAGACGTATCCGCATATGGTTATACACCGATTTGACGTTTATTCGTACTTCCTGCGGTCATGCGCTTCCTGTTGCCAACCATTATGATTGTTAACCTCCAAAGTGCATTCACAGAATAGAAGACTACCTCCTCTTTCCATGAACGTATTTTTATAGCTGTAGGACCGTAGGTTATTTTTTAATAATTCTTCAAAGTTATGGTTGAGCACACGGTTGCCGCATGATGCCAGATATTCGGACTCTGCGGTAATCGTCTCCTCATCGCTCATCAGTTCAAATGTTATCCGTTCGGAGATAAGGTGCATGCGGAGTTACGGATTCACAAAATATTTTTATTCATGCGGAGCTACGGTGCGTCCGTATATTTTGTTATAACTTTATATTACTTTTATATAACCAGTCGTTTGCTTACGGTATACGTCTGCAACGGTATGCTAAACTATGACGTTAAAAAATTATTAAAAATCAACCTTAGACCCTACAGCTATAAAAAATATGTCCTTGGAAAGAGGAGGTAGTCTTCTATTCTGTGAATGCACTTCGGAGGTAGATCGCTACCGTACTCTAGAATCTGACTATTTGGCGTACGGGAAATCGAAAAGGCTCTAATCAAAGAACTGACGGCTGGCTAACCTAACCTTCGTTTATTCGCACTCTACTAACATTTGCATCATGAGGCAACACTGTCAGTGCGTGTTGAATGCAACTATCTACTAACCACAAAATTGTATTGCCATTTATTTTGCAATCTGTACTCGATGTTGACGAACAACGACTATAGCGATTAGCATGAAGATGACTATAGACAACCATGTGAGTATTAACTATTATGTTAAACGGCCCTTATAATGTATAACAATTTCATACAATATTAGACTATTATTAGTGTGAATTAAAAATCCTGGGCTTTACACGGCGTATTCCGCGACGTTTTCCGTCGAATTAAAAATGCAATGATTTATATTGTAGTAGGTATACACGACAGATGTGATACCTACGCCGCCATAGGCGTGCCAATAATATTTTTGGGCACTCTCTTAACAAAATAATCTATATATTTTATGTTTCTTTTATAATTTTTACCGAAATATAATTTAGTCGGTTAACATACGGCATTTTATTTTAAATAATAGATTAAGATCGCTTCAATATAACAATTGGAATATTTGGCAAAAAATACTGAATTCCCTTATGAGTTTTTGTAATAATTGTTATTGTTATTGCAGAGAATATTTATTATTTATTGAATAATAAAACCGAAATCTGAGCATGGATGATGCAGACTGGCCACTGAAATCTGTAAATATACGTTATTGTTTACACTAAAATAATCGTTATTGTGATATTATTATTATTATATTATTACTACACTGCATAGTGTAACCATTTGATTACATACTGATTTTATTTGAAAATAACTGTATTTATTTCATATTTTTTCATTAATGCGCATGTAGACATTTGTCAACATACCAAGTTGTATAGTGATATCAATATTATCATAACAACAATGGTAACAGTAATATTTATCATATGTCTTATTTTCACTACCCAATATCTTATCAGTTGTCTAGTACCGATGTGTTTATCATATTTCATCAAACTGTAAACCCGACTTAGATTCTAAAAAAATATATTTGAAATCATAATTGTAAGTACTATTTATTAAAACCATAATTATTCCAATAAATATAATTACTTTTTAAATACAAAATATCATGCAGTGTATGGTTAAATGTTTTGTTTTAGTATATGCATTTATATTTTAGGATCGACGTGCTGCTGTCTTATGCGTCGCTGATGACTCATGTTTAAAAGTCATTGTGGAACCACGTTTGGATATAAAGACTCACCGAAATGGTACAAAAGCGTTCAATATCAAAAATAACGAACTGGCAATAGTAAAAAAACAAAAAGATATTTATACGAAATTTATTTCACAAGATGTTCCATATAAGATATTACCACATGATCGATTTAATGAAGTGAATGGTAATAATTTATGGTGATTTTTTTTTTTTTGTAATACTAATTTATAATGTGCTTAAATTAGGTGCTAAGATAGTGGCGACAAAATATATACCTAATAAAACAGTGTTATTCGAACTGTGCGGACAACTATTTCCTTTCAGCGACCAATTTTTAGTTCCGGGTATCAATGACTTTTCCACTGTGACATCTAGTGTCAATGACAGGGATTATATGTTTCTTGGTCCTGTTGCCTTCATCAATCATGATTGCAAACCAAATGTACAGTGGCATAGCAGGAACAAAACATTGTCTTGCGTGAAAACTATTCGTTCCATAAGTTCAAATGAGGAAATTACAGTGTGGTATGGCCCTAATTTTTTTGGATTTCAGAATTGCCAATGTCAGTGCCAGACCTGCGAAGACACTGGTAGGGGATTCTACTCCAAAAAAACAGGTGAAATAAATTATTTTGGAAAAGTTTGGGGTTGGGCAAATGATCATTTTTGTCTCATCAGTCAGTGCTCATATACTATAAAATAAAATAATTAATATATTTAAATTACAGCAATGCCTATGACTGATGATGTTATGGATATTGTCAATAATGAGGATGATGGGGTCAAAGACAATGATGATGATAATAGTTGTGGCAGTGACAATGGTGATAGTAGTGATTCTACCAATTCAACTACCGATAAAAGTAATAACAATGCTAACTATATATTTTTGTCTCATCAGTCAGTGCTCATATAGTAGACTGATTTTTTTTTTTTTATTACAACAGTAAAAATGGATCCACTGATTCCCGTTAAAAACACACAGAAAGTAATAGTGACACAGCCAACAACGGTGATAAAGTGTTCTGATATGGAAGGTAATAGTATATTGAAATATGATGACTGTTAAAATAAAATAGTTAATATATTTAAATTACAGCAATGCCTATGACTGATGATGTTATGGATATTGTCAATAATGAGGATGATGGGGTCAAAGACAATGATGATGATAATAGTTGTGGCAGTGACAATGATGATAGTAGTGATTCTACCAATTCAACTACCGATAAAAGTAATAGCAATGCTAACTATATATTTTATTTTTACTAATGCATCATTTTGATATTTATGTAGTTCCGGATGACTTATATGAATGCAGAGAATGCAAAAAACAATTCAAATATAAATCTTGGTACATGAACCATAACACTACACACTCCGTGACTGGAGTACACCAATGCAGATATTGCCCCAAATTATTTAAACGCAGAGACAACTTAGAAAGGCATTTCCTCACACATTTTGGTGGTATAGGGCACGACTGTACAGTATGTGGACGGTCATTTTTATTGAAACACAACCTAAAGATGCACATAGAAATGCAACACCACTTATTGGTGCCACACAAATGTAGTAAATGCAAAATAGTATTTAAAGATAGACGTAACCTACGTTACCATGATAATGTAAGACATACCAATATTTGTCCGTTTAAATGCCCACCTTGTGGACAAGCTTTTGGCGCGCCTAACCAATTAAACCGTCATCGACGACAAAATGTAAGTTATCATAAAAAACATAAATTACCTATTGCCTCAAGCTAAAAAATAACTAATTGATTTATTAACATTTCATGTTTCAGAACCATTAGTCATAATTATTATTCACGAGCCACACCGATCGATATCAATAATTTAAATGCCAATGTATATTAGTATAAAAATAAAAAAATATAATATTTCTTAATGTAATTTAGTAGTTTTGATTCATTTGTATAAAATTCCTTTGTTTGTTTTTCTATTGCAGTTACTTTGATGTCTTGGATATTATTATTTTGTCTTATTAAAATGTTTGGATTGGCTTCTTGATTGTTGTTATTTTTAATGATTTGAATTAGTAATCATCTCCTCATCGCCAACCAGTTCAAATGTTATAGGTGTAAGCTAATAGGTGTAAAAGTTTCGAAATTAACATCTAGGAATTACGGCGTCCAGGACTTGATTACCGCAGCAAGCACTATTCAATGGCATCATGCGGCAACCGTGTACTAAACCATAACTTTGAAAAATTATTTAAAAATAAACATAAACGCTACAGCTACAAAACTTACGTCCCCTGAAAGGGGAGGTAGTCTGCTATCCTGTGAATAAGTATTGAGGGATAACATTTGAACTTGTTAGCGATGAGCAGCTGATTACCGCAGCAAGTACTATTCAATGGCATCATGCGGCAACCGTATGATATATCGTAAGTTTGGAAACTTTGTAAACAAAAAACCGTCGTCCCTACAGCCATGAAAGATACATGCCTGGAAAACTGGTAACAGATAACATAAACTGATAACAGAGAAAATCAATTGATTTAGTATCTGAATACATTCATCGTTCTTGTACATTCATCGATTTGTTCTTTGAAAATCAATAGATTTTTGGTTACGTTCATTGTGTTTATTTATTAGAAATGTCGGTCAATATGAGAGATGTAAATTGTGAGCGGTTTTCGGTTATTACGTAGACTTATAGCTGATATATATATTTAATTATTATTTTTGTTTAGCAATGAAATGCATTTCAACCCGAACTAAAATAATTTTCCGTCTTGCAAGAAGAAATCAAATTTTAGACCAATCAGTAAGGAAAAATGTGTTTGACTACATCCGCTTTGAAGACTGTAAGTACCTTACCTACCCATAACGACCAAAATCGCGATAATAGGTTTTTTTCGTTCGGGAGTATAGCAATTTAGTGGGAGTATGCCATGAAGAAAATTCGGCCGCTTTCCCTTATATGGGCCTAAGTAAATCTAACCTAACCTCAATCTAAAAAAGGATAAATTTAATGCAAAATATTAATTCATAAAAATGTATATTGATTAAATGTTGTGCTTCACAAAATGTTGATATATTTTTACAATAAAGTATATACCTATATATACCTAATGGCTAGTAATCTACATTAGAACACAAAAAATAAAATAATAATGTTACATCACTAAACTTAAATTAAAAATGTTTTAATTATTCTAAGGTTTAATAATAAACAGTGAACATAAAAAATAAAAATGTTATAAGTTATAACCTAACGGCATAATGATATCACTGGTTAGATAATGGTTTGATTTATTGGTTACTTATTTACAGTTGTTCATACCATCATATATTATCCCTAAAAACTTATTCACAGGATAGCAGACTACCTACCCTTTCCAGGGACGTATTTTTTATAGCTTCTAAGGTTGATTTTTAATAATTTGCAGGGTAATTGCAAACAAACAGGTGATTGTCAGGTGACTGCAGGGTGATTGGACTTTTTTGAAAAATTTAGCTCATTGTGACATGTTCATTGGTCGATATCTCGGTTAGTATTTGTTTTTTGACCCCCCTGCAAAGGACCGAAAATACTCCCCGGTTGCCGTTCCATAGGATTTGTCGAAAAAATCGATGGGTCATTGGAGGCTAAATTGTAGACGTTTCACGAATTTACGTAATATTTACGACCCCCCGTACACATAACTTCCCCACCCGAAAACTTCCACGGTATTCATTTCCGCAAAAATTTGAAAAATGATTAATGATCAGCGTTTCGAACTCTACAAGTTTAAGGTCTTAAAGTGCCAATTTTCGAAAAGGAAATCATAGTACATTGTAGTTCATTGATAGTAGCAAATAGTTTTGCATCTGGAAGGTATTGGTCATTCTGAATATTCAATTTATTTCTTTCTAAAGCCTTTCCTAAATTTGAATTCGAGAGAATTCCTCCGTCGCTATTTTTTCCGTATGCTCCTATATCGACCGCTAAACATTTATATTGAGCACCAATACAATTGACTACACTGTTGAATGACCCAATCTAAAACTGAAAGCAATTGATTG
>JACXSJ010003844.1:0-18697 GCA_014851325.1 Pentalonia nigronervosa | reverse complement strand
GTAAATATTTACTCTTCCAGCAAAACCTGTGTCGTTCTCACCCCCCCCCCCCCAAAAAAAAAAAAAACACCTTATTATACCGAATAAAAATGTAATGCAATTTAAAAACAATAGGTATATTGTATATTATCATTGATTTTGATTTATTATATAAAAAATTAGACGTCAGGGGCAACAGCACCCTGTTCCCCCTAAATACGGCCCTGATTCTGACCCTAATAAATTCTGTAATTAAACACTCTGTCCATCTATATTTTGGCCGTTTTTTTTCCTGAAACCATATACGCACCCAATTATTATATGAAATTATATTATCAAGGTTCACAGCTAACCAGGGTATAATATAATATAGACATAATATTATAATATAATAATATTATGGGTCTGTGGGTTATACCACGATTAAAGATACTATCTTAAATTTAATCTATTCTGTGGTTGTACGCCACGATCGTACTTTGTATATATAGTACGGTATACAGGTATAATTGTGGCGTAGAGCAACGTCGTATTATTCACATTATTTCTATTTATAACTTATTTATCACAACCGCCGATACCAAATAACAGTGTCGAATTATCCTTCTGATAATCATTGTATATTTATATACGCCCAAGTCCGCGAGCACGATAAATAATAATTTCCAGTATTAAATCATTATTGTAGTTCCGTTAAAAGTATTCCCAGCATCCATTGCACGGACAACAGACGACGCACGCCGCAGTGTACACTGTTCAATACGCGGTTTCTCAGTCAGTATAAGACGTTGAGACATCGGTGTCTTGTCCATTGTCCACGAGTCCCCGGGCCCGGGTCGGCGTGCACAGAGGCCTGACGGACATCGTTAAAGAAAATTAATTGTCGCGATGACGGATACCGATTTGAGTGACATGTCATCCACGAGCGATGTACATTATTCGGACATCGAATTCGACACGCCGAATACGACAGACATGAAATTAAGTGACATCAGTGACTACCCGTATCATGAAAGTTTGCTCAAGGACGTTTCGTTCGAAAGAGTTAGACCGTTTTTTTTTTTTTTTTTTATTCGAATTTTTTTTTTTCGTCGTGTGTAATCGCATGATTTATGTTTTATTTAGAGAAAACACCGAGTGTGGGGAACATTAGAAGAAGATTCGTTGTCATCGGCCTCAGAAAACGAATTCGACACGGTGCCGTTATGTTCATATGTAACGAATTACGGAAATGTTTGTATAGTTATTTTGTTATTATCGATTTGTATGCAAATATGTAATAATGATTTTGTTTTTCTCAGACCTGTCAGTATGATAGTAAATGTGCCGTTATTTTGTGTAATGCAAATGCAAGAAACCAGTTTAACAGATTATTTTTCATCAACTTTCCCAGGGATAATAGAAATCTTTGTGAAATTTGGTGGAGATTATGTGGGCACCATGGTACGTTTAATCCCTTGTCAAAGATATGCTCTATTCATTTTAAGGCTGAAGATTTTACTTCTAATATGGTAAGAAGAAATGGCAAACTATATAAACAAACTGTATTGAAAAACAAATATATTGTACCAACTCTTTATTTACAATCACATGAGTATACAAGGTTTACATGGAAACAAAACAAACGTGTTAATGGTGTTTGCAGTGAGTATAGTTTATTACTCATAAATCTAAATTATTCTATTTTAAATATTGTAAATATTTATAAAAATATAATTTAAAAACAGAATTACCCAAAAAATTAACATCAGTTTATGTATGTGTAATTCAAGGCTGTAAGAAAACATCTTTAAAAAATGGAAAAAATACATTATTTTTTAAGTAAGTTATTTTTAATTATATTTAGTAGGTATAGCAAAAGAAGTAATAACTATAAGAAAATAAGGTTAAGTGCTCTGCTGCACATTTGGTGTCAAGTGGCCACTAATAGATGTATTGAATTTGAATTCAATAATTTATCATTGTATGCAAAAAACAATTCTGAGCAGAAATGGTCTGTCAGCCTATATAAAGTATATTTCATATGTTTTTTTGATATTGCTATTAAGGTAACTTATTTAACTATTAGTATTACAGAAGGTTGATTTAATCATTGTTGAAAAAATCTCATTTATTATATTAATTATTATAATAGTCTACACTCTATATTTCTATCATATTATAAACTTTTGAGTCAATATCACCTTACCGTAGAACAATGTGAGTAGATTCATGGTGTCAATAAGTAATAATTTAAAATATAAATATTTTTAAATGTTATTGCAAATAGAAAAATTTATAATTTTATAAGCAAGTCCCTACAAATAATGTTTTTGAATTGCATCTAAATAACTCACATTATTCTTGGTTTATATATTGAATTTTGTTAAAATTTGAACTTAAAATGCTTTTGAAAACTACTGGGAATTTCAAATGTTGACCTCTCAAAAGTACCAACTAGATTCACATTCCTATCAGAATAGATATTGAAGTTGATAATCGAACATTTTTTTCATCTACTTATCTATATGCTAAATTGTAAAATGGCAACTATACCATTGAAGTATTACATTTGTGTTTATCAATCAATATTTCTCAAGAGGGGTTTTCAGCATCTAAATACTCAAATTCACAATAATACACTTATAATTGGAGATACGAAAATTGACCTGTGACTGGATAGAATTTGTATATTTTTTCTTTAAAATATATTTTACTACATTGAATTTATAAAACTAAATATTAACTTGTATGCAATAATTTCTAGAACTATCTTGTTAAACATTTACTCTAATATTTAATTTTTAGATTTCCACTCGAAAACAAATTTTTACTTAGAAAATGGTTAAATATTATTGGATTACCTTTTTGGAAGCCATTAAAAACTAATCGAATATGTTCTGATCATTTTGAAAGTTATTACATTAAAAAGATTGATAATATTTATCAACTTAATAAGTTTGCAGTCCCATCAATAAAACCAAAAGTATGTATGCACAGTGCATTTTCAGTACTTAGTTTAAAACATATATTATGTCATCAGCATATTTATCATCTATTTTTTAGTATTTATTTAGCTTCAACCAGGAAAATAACAATAGTAGGCAGTTCAAAACATCTGTTAATGATCATATAAATCCATGTGATTTTGGTAGGCTAGAATTTAATATTATAGATAGAAATACTTTGATGGTTAAAGAAAAAAAAAGGAAAAGTAATGATGAAAAAACAATCTTGTTAAATTCATTGGAAAATAAGATAGATCAACAACTAAAGAAATATGATAAAATACTTGAAACAACAACTTTCTCAAATTCAATAGTAATAAACAACAGTGATAAAGGTGAGGTAAAAATGATCTATTAATTATCATTTATAATTCCAAAATGTATGGTCATAACATTTTAATAAATATAATATACTAGATTTTATATTATAATATTTGTTCTATTCAACAGAAGAACAATTATTAAATTCCTCAATAAAATGCAACAAATCAAATGTCGAGGAAATGTTGTCACCTAAATGCAATACATCAAGTGTTGAGGAAATGTTACCTAAATGCAATACATCAAATGTTGAAGAAATGTTACCTAAATGCAATACATCAAATGTTGAAGAAATGTTACCTAAATGCAATACATCAAATGTTGGGGAAATGTTACCTAAATGCAATACATCAAATGTTGGGGAAATGTTACCTAAATGCAATACATCAAATGTTGAGGAAATTTTGAATGATGTCAATGACATTAAAGAATTTCAATCTAAAGAGAAGATTACTTTAAGTTTAACAAAACAATATTTAGAATCATTTGAAAAAGAAATTGCAAAAGGTATACATGTTTTTTAAATTTATAAATTTGATAAAGATTTTAATATTATCAAATTATATAAATTATTTTATTTTTATTATTTTTAAAGAGTATTGAATTGCAGCTGTATTGCATTACTTAAACCCTAACCTCATTGTCATAAAGTTAATTAAAACTAAATAATGAAAATACTTTAGGATAAAAATATGTGTGTGTTAAAAAACAAAATTTAGTGAAAATCGATTAAATTAATTTGTTGATTTTATAAGAATAATAGTTATGTTAACAAATCACAAATTGCATAGTTTAATTAATTTTGATTGGAATGCGAATTTTTTGCATGACAATCTAAGTATTCAATCAATTATTTATAAAGTTTTGCAAAAATATATTTGCAACATTAGAACTTTAGAAAAACGTAATTTTTCCTGTTTCTAAAAATTAAAACAATCTGTTAATATATCATTGTACAATGGTTTTTGGCTATCTGGATACTCAATTCTATAAATTTACAGCTTATTTGCGACTTTTATTGTTTTGGGAGTAACAGTTTACCATGTAAATGTAATTATATTCCGATAACGTATTAATATTTTTTTTAAATATAAATCAATATAGGTACTATATAGATTGTTGTGGAACTAAATCCACGTTCTCACATTCAAGATTGAGTAAATCATGTTATTTGTTGCTAACATAACTATTATTCTTACGAAGTCAACCACTTAATTTGCTTAAACTTGATCAATTTTTTCTCAATTTTAATATTTTCTTTTCAAAACTGTGCTTAAAAATAAGTCCAATAAATACCTATCTTTAAAATTTAAAAACTTACATAAAAAATGTTTAATGTGCCACATTTTCTTGATCAATTATAAATCAGTATGAATCAGTTGGAGAAAATTATTATTTTTAACGTTTTAAAAAAATCAACCTATATAATATTAAGTATGAATAAATTTTTTTTTATATAGTAATTTTCTTAAATGTATTTTTATTATGTAATATTTTTAAATAATTTTAAAAAAAGTCAATAATGTATAATAAAAAATATATAAAAATACATAGCTAATTATTCATGAAAGTTTTAAAAAAAAAATGTCTAATTGATATTTTCAGAAGGAGAGAACATAAATGGAAATATAAATAATAATGATATTGATTTAGAATATGTTTATTTGGATATATTAAATGATGTAAATATGAATGCAAGTGTGATGGAAGTTCAACCTACATGTGGTATAAACAATAGCTTAAAAGGTAACTTGCAATAAATAGTAATTACAATTTCTTTTAAATATCAGTTAATTATATAAAAAAATATATATACAGGATGTTTACCAAGCATGCTCATCCTCCTTTTCTTCATCAATAATGCAGTTATTCATAATCTGATTTTTTGGTATTTTTAAATATATTTACAGACTGTATTTTTGAATTTTTGAGATTTTTTCAGTGTTTAAGGAGTGTTTTTTGGAGATATAAACTTCAATTTTTTAAATAACAATCCTTTAACTTTAATACAGTCAATTAGTTAATAAATAATTTTTCTGAAAATATTAAAGTATCAAAATCAAAATTTGAATGAGTAATTTTTAAGTTGTTTAATTTTGTATACTAAGGATAATAGGTCTATAATAATGGGTTTGGAAGATGAGAGGCTATTGTCATTCAGAAATTTTAATAATTTATATTAATCTCGATATATTTTATAATTTATAAAAAATGGTCCAAGTACAATAAATACTAGATCTGAATTACGTTTTATATTTTTGTAAAACTATTATTATCCAATAACTGATAAACTCCTTTAAATTATGAATTATGTACATCATTTTTTTTAAATTTATCCACTAAATATTTTTTTGTAAAAAAGAGTGGTATTCATTGGGGGAAAAAAGTTTGTATCATTACAGAACAACTTTATGTTGTATGAAAAATCTCAAGCGTTTAAAAATATAATCTTTTAATATATTTAAAAATTCAAAAAATCAGAATTTCAATTAATTTATCATTAAATTTGAAAATTGGGTGAGTATGCTTTCTGAATCACACTGTTTATATTTTTTGAAAAAATTTAACTAATCAAGATTAGATTTTGTAAAAAAAAATTTTAAGAATCTGCTAAAAGATAATTATTATACTAAAATGTGTTATTCTGATACTCTTGAAATCATTTTTATTGGGTTTTTCATAATTAAATTTACATTATATAATAATATTTCTGTTAACAGATGAACATAATACAACTGAATTGGAATTCGAAACAAATAAAAATGGTTTGAAAAATATGTCTGTAGAATCAATAAAGACAAATATATTATATGAAGGTAATTATTAATTTAATCATATACTTAAATACATCTTTTTTTTTTAATTAATATTTATGATATATTTTGAAAAAAAAGTTCAATTTAAAATATGTTGGATAATAATTCTCATTTTTTTACTTTCTAAACAAAAGTTTGAGCACATTTTTCGAGTCTTACAATCAAAAAATATGAAATTTAAATTTAAAATAATTAAAATATATATTTAATTTTATTTACAATATTTTATTTGATCATTATTTCTTATAACTTTTTAATTATAATTGTCAAGCACAAAAAATCAATATACAAGTTTTAAGCCTGACTTAGATTAGGTTTACTTTGTATTGACAATTTTGTGAATTAAATAATTTGTATTTTCAGAGTTTTTGACTGACAACCCCATAAAATAGTTTCAGTATTTTATAAAATTGAAAGATAAAAATGAATTTCTTATTTAATTCTAATATTTTAAATATTTCAGATAAAGAAGTGATGAATAAAATTTCGAATAACAGTGATATAGATTTGGATTATGTTTATTTGGGTATGTTAAATGATGAAAATATGATGGGAGTACAACCATTATATGATACAAACATTAGTGTAAAAGGTAATATGTTTGTGACAATCACAAAATTACTTATATGATTTAATATCTTATTTTTACTATTTATTTATTTTTAATAGATGGATGTAACACAACTGAAATAAGATTTGAAACAAATAATATTAATTCAAAAAATATAAATAAAGAATCTACAAATCTTAAAATTGTTGAAGGTATAGTACCCTTATTCCTTTTTTAATATATTTTTTTTAAATATTTTATTTTTGATTCATTTTCAATACCTTTTTTTGCTATAGAAATTCCAAAGTCTATTATTTATGATCAAGACTTAACAGAATGTTATGGTGAGATGCTTCCACCTTATTGCGACCCAAATTGTGAGCTAAAATGTTATTATTCTATACCTGGTCCTCAACGAAGACAAATTTTCAATCAATTCCATATGTTGCAAAATGTGACTGAGCAGAACTGTAAAATTACTCAATTAGTACAATTGGTTATGGTTGAAAATTTAGAAAGTAATTTTGAAAAGTGTTTGACATTCCACTTGATAATGGATAAGGAGTCTGTAAAAGTGTGCAGAATGTTCTTTATGAATACATTGGGTATTTCTGATCATCGTCTCGATGCTGTTTTGAAACCAGTAAGTTACAGTTGGTATTCAAATAGTGATATTGCTTTAAAAGCCAATCAACCAAAACAAACAAAAGTAATTAGTGAGCAGATAATTATCACAGATTTCATGAAAGAATCTTTAAAACTGTTGGACAAGGACTACAATTTGTATGAACCTGAGAGTGATACCGAAGTTAGTTTGGATAATGTACCCTCCGAAGAACAAGAAAAAGTGTTAAAGTACATAAAAAGTATTCCTAGGATTTTGTGTATGCCCAAAATTCCTGGAGACTTCAGAAAACTTATGTTTGAAACTAGTATTTGTGTGTCATATATGTATAAAACATATTCTGAAAATTATATTATTAAAAACAAGATTCCACCTCCATATACAAAACGTCAATTTAAAAAAATTTACAACCAGTATATGAAGACTCATTTAAAAATGATTTAAATCCAAAATTACATATTTTATTAGTGTTATTTTTAATAACTTTATATAAGTTCCTTTTAAAATCTTGTCATAAAAAAAAAGTAATGATTTTAGAAATATATTATTAATAAATCAAATATCATACATCATTTTTAAAATATACTAGAGTATACTATTATTAAATATAGTAATAAACTTTTAATTTTTTATTCGTAGAATTACAAAATATTCTATTAAAATAATCGGTTATTTAACCATGATATGTTAGATTAATATGTTTGTAGTAATTCAAAAATTAAATATTAATTTTATGTATATATAAAATTTTATATAATAAAATAATAGTTTTTATAGTATATATAGAAGTATAATACATTTGATTACTATTATATAAATAAATAAAACTGTTACAATTTTTATATTATTTTCAACTAACAGATAATCTTAGCTATATTACAAGTTTATAACTTCACTGTTTTAAATATAATGTACAATTTCGTAGATGCCCTTTCTTTATTATTATTTATGTCATTTGAGGATTTATAAAATAACTTTTATAGTACTTTTTTTTATTCAACAACTTAATAGTAAAGGTTATGTTAAAAGACTACACTATTATAAAAATAAAGGAAATAGTTCAATACGTTTATCTAAAATTCTGTATATTATTTATAAAAATAAAAAATTATTTTTAATGCTATAAAAATTGGTCTTATATAGGATAATAATACAAATAATTTAAACCAGTATTTTTTTATTTTGATATTTTATTTGTTAAATTTAACAATCCAATTTCTTTTAAACACTCTTTAGCAGCTTCCATTTTTGCTAATTTTTTTGTTTGACACCTTGATGAACAGTATTGTACTCCATTTACAATTACCTACATAAAATAAAAATAGTTATTAAAATATTTTTATATACATTTTGAATACTTACAGTCATAATGAATGTTTTTCTATGACTTGGACCAGATTCATCTAGGGTATTGAACTTAGGTATGTCCCACTTACGTTTTGCACAAAATTCATTCAATAATGAAACTGGATGTTTTCCTGTATTAATATATTATATTTGTTAAATAAAATTATTGCTTTATTGTTTGTTCATAAACATGTATTATCCTGTTTAAACAATTTACCTTCCAGTGACAATACGGGTTGTATTGCTTTTTTTGAAAATCTCTTGATACGATTTCCTTGGAGTTCTTCTTCTGCCACCAGTCCTATTAGTAGAGGAAGTTAGATAAAGCATACTTTATATCAAAACTGAGAATATTATTTTTATTTTTTTACCTCTTTTATCCATTTTGACATCCAGTAAAAGTGGTTCTAATGATCCAGATTGATTCTTTCCAAGACCTTCGCCTGGTTTCCACCCCATTTTTTGTAACAAATGAATCCCAATGCCACTGTTTACAGGAGCAGAATTTTTTAGCTGATCCTACAATTACAAATTATTTACATCAAGAATTTAAGGAATATAACTTTAAAATTATAATTCATAAAATATTTATATAGTGTAGTATTTGTATAAATATTTATTTTACAGTCTTGTTTTTGGTAAAAATATCTGTTGAACTAGATGATCATTGAAATCCAT
Organism: Pentalonia nigronervosa; assembly: GCA_014851325.1. Classification (NCBI taxonomy): domain Eukaryota; kingdom Metazoa; phylum Arthropoda; class Insecta; order Hemiptera; family Aphididae; genus Pentalonia; species Pentalonia nigronervosa. The sequence continues at coordinate 9,394 of JACXSJ010003844.1, read as the reverse complement.
ATAATGATGTATTTTCATTTATTAATTTTAATACTTACAAAAATACATGTTAAGTATTTTCAAATGTTTTCGTTTTAAAATAAAATTTAACTAAATACTGTAAACGTACACACTGTTATGTGCATACATTCAAGTATTTATTAAAATTACCAAGGGGCTGCATCAGATATCCCATGAATGTTCAGCAGACGAACCGTCGTTCGATTGTGGTGTTGTTGATATAGCGCTTAAATATGTTAAACACAAGTAATACTGCCTGTAACAGATTTCCATTTGGCTTTCATGCACTTCATTTGCATGTTTATTTAGCAATGCAACAATTGCTAAATAAACATACAGTTTAAAAGAAAATGTCTTGATATAAAATGTGTAAATTTTCATTTTGAATAATTCAATTATACAATTGAAATATTACATCAAGACTATTTCTTACAAATTAAATAACTAAACGTGTTATTAATTGCACAATAAATTATATTTAGTTTAAATTGAGTAGATACTCTATAACCAACATCAACATAGTGTATCTAATAAATTATTAAAATGTAATGTAATTTTTTAAGCTGAACAAAAATGTTTTTTTAGTTTTATACTACTTTAAGAGTTAAGGTAGTATTTTCAAGTGGTTGAAAGCCCAATGAAAATTGTCAACATCGAATTTGAAGGAAATAATATATAGTGCAAAAATGTGTTATACCCACTATATATTAAAGAAAAAAAAAAGAAATTGGAATATAGTTTTTATAAATTTTACCTTTTTCACCCAGGTTTGAAATCCAGCAGATAGTTCTGCAGGAGTTAGTACTTTAGCACCAGTATGACCAGTGAACTGTCCAGTTTCAAATGACAATAATGAATAATTACCATGTGTCTAGAAAATTAAACCTTAATTAACATCTTTAATTTAATGACTACTCAATCGCTTGGCAGATAATTTTAATATTCTCATTTACATAAGATGTGATTGCTGGAGTTTCAACAGCAGGTGACATATACTGATAATCCATAGGTATTATAGCATTGTTTGGACTTGAAACAACAGGTTGAATAATAGGTTCTACCTGAATGAGACAGTTCATATAAATTGCATCATAAAATTAATGTTATATAGAATCTTACAGCAACAACTTTTGGAGCCTGATGACTATGATGTGATTTATTAGGAAGTTTGTTTCCTTCATCAGGTTTAAGTATTTTATTTAATTTTGCAGATTCCTCAGGACCTATGGGCATCCATTCAGTAAGAGCTAAACTATGAGTTTGGCCACTGGATACAGGAAACTGTTGTCTCAATATATCTTGTCCAATAGTTTTTTCTTGAAAGGATTTAATAGGTAATTGAGTTGCGTTCTAAAAATATGGGTTGTAATTACATGTTTATAGATCTGTGGAATTCTAATAAAAACGTTTATAATTGCATTGAAATTTATTTACTCTAATATTCATGACTATATTAGGTCTTTCCTTGACTAAAAATGGATGGTGGAAAGGTTGTTTGAATTCATCATCAGAAGAAGAATAAGAACTATCATCATCATGATCCTTATCCTTTTTTGAAAGTTTACGACAAAAATCTTAAACAAACAAACTGTATGATGACATATATAATGCTACTAAGCTAATAATGTTAATATTTAAAATAATTTGTAGTTCTGATGAATCATTTTTGTACAATTGTAAATAAATTATTGTAATTGTAAAAATAACAAGGCAGCTTTGTTTTAAATTTGTATAGGAAAATACTTGCATTACCTGTTAGTTCATCTACAGTTTTAGTGGGTACATTGGCTAAATTATCTTTTTTTACACTTCCCACGGGTAATACGCCTTGTTGCACTAGAGATAAAGCATTTTTACGAGCAATTTTAAATAATTTTTTTTTATCAATTTTTTCACTGAAAAAAAACCTTGCAATTACATATTTATAAAATAAAGATGAATTAAAAATGAATTTACTTACCAAGAAGGAGATCTATGTTTAGACTTAGACGTTTCTCTAGATCTTGATTGCTTTCTTGTTCTATTATAATCTTCTGATCTTTTTGGCTTTTTACTATCCCTTGATCTTGATTGTCTAATTAATTTTAGGTTTTTATCTGGTGTCATAGATCTTTTATGATTGTTGCCTTTTTCTTTTGATTTAATATCACTATCATCATTTCTACACTTTGAGTGTGAGTCACTTTGGTTCCTTAAATTAGTTTGGTGACTTTTAAAAGCATCACGTCTTGAAAACCTAAACCAATGTTGAACACATATATTTAAATAGAAATACTTAAAGAAATATTTTTAATGTACATTATATACAATTAAATTTACAAATAAAAATTGAACAAGAATCGGGTTTATGAAAACCATGTATAATGGAGAAATAGAATATTTTCTCATAATAAAAAGAAAATTTACCTATCTTTGCTACTATTAGAACGAGATCGACTATACTTCTTAAGTCGTTTTGGAGTACTTGATCTATTTCTACTTCGTGATCTTTTCTTTTTTTTTGATTTATGCTTTTCTATAAATATTATTTGTTTTAGGTAGTTACAATAACAGTTCAAGTAATCATTCTTAATTTAAGATATTTAAATTTGTTTATATATATACATCATAACTTAATTGAATAAATAACACTCACCTTTTTTTTTCTTTTTATCTAAATCATGTGATGAACTACTTTGATCACTATTTTTACATTTTTCAGTTTTTAGTCGTTCTTTTTCTTGGACTTCGTGAACTAATTCATGGTAAAGACGGCTTTTTTTTAAATCTTTAATAATAATTTTTCCATTATTTAATCCTATGGTATTTAGTTCTGAAAATTTGAAAAATAAATTGTGTGCATAGAATTATACTTGTTTCATTAAATATGTATATCATTATTTACTTGATTGATTTGAATCATTTTCTGGTGTCTGTACTTTATTAACATCTGTTAAAGTCGTATGTAGATGACAGTTCTCATTTACATCATGTTTAATGTTTTTTACCGCCTCACTTTTTTCATTAGCTGTACTCACAATTGTTTCCATGATCACATCTAACGATACTGACATACCAGATTTGGCTTCTTCTAGCTTATTCTTTTTGAGTTTCAGCTCTATGTAATCATCAGGTGAATTGGTTCTTGTGTGTCGTTTTTTCTTTTTGGATTTCTTCGATTTTTTCTTATGTTTTTTATGTTTTTTTGATTTATCGTGTCGCTTGTGTTTCTTAATAGACTCTGCCATCGTGTGAGTAGATATAACATCTGAATTAGGAACATCTGACACTTTCTGCTCCAAAGAGTTAAAAAGCTCCTTAATTATTGCATCTGATGTCTTCTCCATTTGAAATGTATTAGTTTAAAATTATTTACTTATTTTAAAGAATATATGAAAGGTAAAAGAAAAGGTACAATAAACAAAATAAAGTCTTAAAAGATAGAAAAATTCTTTAATTAGTAAATAGTGTTATAACTCTATAAAAGCAATTTTAATTATTATTTATTATGAATTTATGATTATAATATCATGATGGAAATAGGACATCTAAAATATATAAATAAAAAACATCAACAACTATTGAACCATGTATGGGTCCCATATACTTCTATATTATAATCTAAGATGGGTCGTCGCCATGAACATATAATAAGATCGTCACTTGGTTGTTCTGCTATCTGATAATAATAATAAATTGAATGAAATTAAAATTGTATGATAATAATAATATTAAGTTCATTAAAATATTTACACAGATTTATAAAAATTGTTATAAATCTATGGTATTCATAAAGTAATCATGGTCTAAATACACTATATTATATTATCTTAAACCGTGGTATAAATAGTATGGTTGTAGAATCAATAAACCTATTATTAACTAAATCGAAGATCCGACTTGTATATGTTGTCCACACTGTAGGGTTTTGCGTTTATCAACAGCCGGCAATCGGCGTTCGATTTATTCTACAATTGCATAAAACCTAAACGTAAATGTGAAAAACTAAACATTCGACTTCGGATATCTGATTCGCGTCTCTTTGCTGATTCCTTGCTGGACTAAAGGCTACTAAGTGTTAGAGCCTTCACGGTTTTGCAGTAGTAACTATTCAGTACATCCAGTGTTATTTGTGACATTTGTTTAGACTTTTTACAGTCTATCCCGATTTGTCTTTAAATATTGATAAATTTACAATATTTATTAATTATGTCGATCTAAAACCCTAAAAACTGAGAAGTGACAACGATATTTATTTTTTTAGAGCAGACAATAACTTTTGAATTTGTTTTTGAAAAACATTCTGTTTTTTATACAACGAAATTCCAGATTCTCGTAGCTATATAGTTTTTAGTGAGTTGACTCGTGCAGTAAGCGGTCACTCAGTGCAATGGGTCGAAGGAAGAGTAAAAGAAAGCCGCCTGCGAAAAGGAAAGCTATAGAGCCCCTGGATACTCAGTTTAATTGCCCGTTTTGTAATCACGAAAAATCTTGCGAAGTCAAAATGTAAGTATTGGTTTTCAGGTCTTGTCGATTCTAAATGAAATATCCAATTAATGTTATGTTACTATGATGCATGTCATAATAAAATTGCATTCTTTAATCTGAATTACCCCATAGTTGTGTTTGTACACGATTTTGAATTAATAATATCTGTCTGCTATTTCATTATTTCAGGGATAAGAGTCGAAACGTGGGAAAAGTATATTGTCGTGTTTGCCTTGAGTCGTTTCAAACAACTACAAGCTTTTTGTCAGAACCAGTTGATATATATAATGATTGGGTAGACGCCTGTGAAGCAGCTAATTGATAATGGGTGGCTACAGAAACAAGACCAAAGTAATTGTATTGTAATGGTGTAGACCATATAATTTTTATTTTTTACTATAATAGTATATGTATACATATCAAGATTCATGTGTCGTCTTACATTTGTACTATATTATTGTGGAGTCCTAACATACCAAATAATTTATCACTTGATTAAACTTATAGTTATGATCTTTTGATCTGCTGTAGTCTTGTTTCATCGCTAGCACATTTGCTGCACTATATGTTCAGTGTTAGCTTTAATGAAGTGTACTAATCAGCATATTTGTATTGTATCACTTAAGTTCTGGAACAGATTATTTTTTTATAACTAGATAACTGTTTATAGTACTTATCTCATCAGTCATCACATTAAAGTACTTTTTTCCTTTTTTAGATTAAACAATTAATGGACGCCAAAAAAATTACAAATTCTAATGTATTAAGTCTTGTTTTTCAGTTATATTTATTATCAATATTGTTGTAGTCGCCCTACATAACATACAAAAGTATATATATTTTTATTTTATGTAATTTAATTTTAAATATGTTTTAATTTTTATTTAAGAATTATGGTGATCTTTATACGAATTTTATGAATTAAATTAATATTATAACTATTGATTTTGAAAAAAAATATATATATCTACCTCAAAAAGTATTTTTTTTTTGTTTTATATATTTTGTTATTTACTAATCATTATTTCTTCTAATTTTTTAAAATGTCATTTTATTCTAAATAACTTTTGAAGTGCTGTCAAGAATAAGATTGGTAATTTATTCTTATTAACTTATATTATTTTAAAATGTGAATAGTCTTAAAAATGAGAATTTGACAAAAAATCTATTACATATAATAAATCTGTAAAAAAAATTAATATTTTAGGCATATTATGTTATCTTTATTTAATAACTCTTCAAGTCAGAAAATTTGTTTAATTTTTAATCTGAAAAATATTGTTTTTCAAACCTGCCATTTTAATTATGTTATAAATTGAAACATGTTTTAGTGGTCAATGTAAAAAAAACATCTCAACCTTCATCAGTAATTGATGATTGCATAACAATATTTTGTGGAGGAATGTCGGCTACAAAAATCTCGAGCGTTGTTGTAGGTTAGGTTATATTATAATTGTAAATAATATTATATAAGCTAAGTTGTAATTTGGTCAATTAATATCACAGATAAAGACAGTAAAGACCATGAAAAAATATATATACATATTTTTATTGAATAATTCATAATACCAGATACAGAAGAAAAAAAGTTAGGTACTAAAACAGCATTTATGAATATAATATTTTATGGCAAAAAAAAGTAAAAGAAATAACTTAAATAATCATTAGTCATTTAGTACAAATACTGAAAAACTATGAGTACAATATATTAACTGAACCAGTGGCTCCCCATACATTCCCTTGTCCATTCTGTTTGACACAACCAACACCATGGAAATGAACACCGTGTACATACCATGTGCATACAACCTCCTTAAAAATTAATAAAGGAAACACTAAAACATAAAATACTCAATATAATAATATTTAGTATTTACCATCTCTTTCAGTGGCTGTACGACATTTTGGACAAGGTTTAGTAGAAACTTTGATCTTTACTTTGCTTGCATCATCCCATTTAGACTAAAATATTGATGATGAAATACATTATTATTGGATAAATTAGATATTATCATTAACCAATATTCTATACCTGTGAAACTAGCTTAGGGTCGACTGAATATCCAGTAATATCATTAACTAATTGCTCTTCTTTTGGTAAACATTCACCAATATGATAACCTTGGAGACATTTCTTACAAAATACATACTAAAAATAGAAAATAATTTAGAATCTTTTCCAAATGAAAATTCCTGTAAACAATATTACCCCACATCCATTAATACACAACACTTTGTCACAGTCATCAACAAGTATACCTGCACCGCAATTGGGTTGAGGACACAAAACACCACCATTCTTAAGAACATATTCTTCAGTTGCAAACCTTTCATACATTTCAAACTAATAAATATGTTAAAACTTTAGAAAATTTAATGACATAATAACAGGATATGTATATTTTGTGTATGTCAATGGCAAAACTAGAAATATGACAAAAATTAAAAAATTTGTTAATAAATATAATAGTATTTAAAAACATAATAAATAAACATTTATGCTATAGGTATATAAATGTGTTTGGCATTATTAAAAAAAAAGATTAATTCTCATACTTCTCATTTGATTGTGCCATTGATATGACAATATTAGATTGTTACATGCTTGATGATACTTACATGATCTTTGTTTAATACTTTAAAATGATATGGCTGGTTAATTAAACTATTAGGGCAACCAGCTGGGCATGGTAATGTGTAACCAAGATTATTGTCAAATATAAATCTCCTTTCTCGAAGTCTGCTAACTGCATACTCACAAAAACATTCTAAACAGGTTACATGGCCATCATCACATGGATATACAAATACTTTTGATCTATAACAACATGCATTAGGTCATTACTTTGGAAAGATTAAAATAATATTACCTAATATCAGTACAAGCTAGACATTGAATATCATGCAAGTTATTTCTAATCAAATGTAGTGCCACTGCTTCATCATTTTCACCTTTGGTAACATGTTCAGAACATTTGAAATAAAACTCAGACCACCCTACCTCTCCATCCTTAGAAAAATTAACAGTTACAAAATAATAACAAATTAATTGCATCAATCAAATTAAATTTAAAAATACATACTGTACACTGATTTATCTCACAATGTCCTGTAATTCTTTTAGATTTGAGCACATCATTCCAGTTTTTTGGATCACCATCCACAGTAAATGCACCACTCTTACATTTGAAACATCTCACACGGATTTTGCCAACAGTTGTATTGGCACAAGGTGAAGTGCAGTACACGTAAAAGTTTACAGCTGCGCGTTTTGTATCATCAAACTCTTCGTCTTCTTCTATACATGTAGATACATGAGGATTGCGTTTAAACGACTTGCGTCTGGACTTAACAGCATGTAACACAGTCTGTTCTGCTAAATTATACTCTTCTAATAATTCTGAGTCTTGTAATTCTTTGCCGGCAAATATAATCATCAGCTACAACAACAGCATAACCCGTGAGTGGAAGAAAAAAAATTGGATACACAGTGAATAAATATGACTAATGAGTGTGCAAGCAAACCTCTTCAGGGGTCATGCCCAACTTCGGGGCGACAAACTCTTTGACATTTCGGACTTCCCATTTCGGGTCCAGTCCCACGGGCACAATGGTGCCCGTATTGGTCTTAACGAATATCAACAACGAATTCGTGATGCGCCGAGTGAATATCGTGTCTAGAATACGACGGATGAAATTCAATAAGAAATTCAAAACATGCATCATGCACTCTGTTTACGAAACACGAACGATAAACGAACATTTCAACATTGTTAATATTTAGTTTTTTATTAATAATCGAGGTAAATAATCCAAGAAAATAATTTAGGTAAATATCGTCATTCGTTACAAATTGTGAATTGGTTGTTATCATAATTAAATTTTTTAAACGGTCAAACCGCGGGGTCATGCGATAACAGATGTCATGTGCGACATCAGGTCGGGAACTTATCTTTAACGTTTTTATTTTTTAACAGATTGCCGCCAAATTTATTCGATGGTTCGCGAGTTTTCGCTTGTCATTGTGTTTGTACAACGCAAAAGAAATCGTTTATTTTTAATAATGATTATTAACGAACAAACGATTTTTTGCGTTATTGCGTAGTTTATCGTCGTTTACATTTATGTGAGTCATCAACTACAAAGATTTTGTCGACTTATAAAATCAATGCCATACGATATTATAAAAATGTACGACAAAATCAAATGAACGGTTGCCGAAACTAATTGTTGTTTTTCGTCAAATCATGAAAGAATATAAATCAAGTTAAAAAAAAAAAAAATTTAAACGCGTGGCAAATAGTGTACTTGTTTCACTTATTTTTATATTGAACTTAAAATAAAGTATAATAATATAGGTACATATAAATTAAACCAGGTAAGTCACTCTGCTGTGTTGAAGATTTCGAGTGTATCTCATTGACTATGGAAAAAGTTACTGTAATAGTTCAATGATTGTGTTAAATTTGTAAATGATTAACCATTGCACACGAAAAACAATCCTGAACAAAGACCGTATGCCAGCCAATATTTATAATCATATATAACTAACTGTTCTGCACGTCTTATTTGAGCTCAAAGTTTATTGATGAAAGGCTAAATTCTTTAGCTGTTTTAATTACCATAAAGTCAGATTTGATAAAGAAATTAAATTACGATGACATAATTGATACATTTTCCAATGAAAAAGCTCTTCGTAAACACTTTAAATTAAATTTCAATTTATTTCATTCAAATTTAATTTTTATAGATTTTAAATTATAATAAATGTATTACACTTATGTGTATCATTGTATGTATTTTGTATGTATACCTCATATTATGTTTTTAGATTTTAAATCTATAGCAAAGAGTTCATTGGTTTCAACATAATGTGTTCTACAAATATTGCTGAAGAAATATTTACGATTAGATGGGGGGGGGGGGG
>JACXSJ010003843.1:0-18683 GCA_014851325.1 Pentalonia nigronervosa | reverse complement strand
AAAAAAAAAAAAAAAAAAAAAAAAAAAAAAAAAAAAAAAAAAAAGTACCATGTACTCGGTAATAAATTATTACTAATAATATCTTAGCATATAAAATGTAAAGTGCATAATTAATAATGTATACGTATATTATATTTTACCATGCCCGAAGTTAAACAGTACCGATTGCATTGAAGTTATTGATTCGGTGATATATCGCAGCCGATTTGGGTGCATGTTGTAGGTATTCCAAATGCTTAGAAAATATTATATGGTTTAGAATTTAAAAATAATATATAATAAGAACGTTCATATTTTAGAATACTACAAAAAAACTTAAATTAATTACCATTGTTCTATATCACTTATCACTGGTACGACGTAGTTATCAGTTGTTATGTACTTAACTGTCGAAAACGAGTTGTTAATGGATCAAAAATCGAATAATCATTATTAATATCCAATTAAATGAAGTGCAAAAATAATAACATTAATACGAAAATAAAAATTAATAATTATGTGTAAAATCATAATAGACTATTTCTAATGATATCAGATAAATCAATTTATGAAATCTAGTATCCATGAATATTAAAAAATACTATTATTGAGATTATTAAACGGTCAATTTTTTTAAGGAAGTATAAAAATAAAATCACCAAAAAATATATTATAAGAGTTGTATATTTTATAATTATCTATTGTTATGTAGATTGAAATTAAATTAGATGATTTATTGTTTATAAGTTTTGTAATCATATAAACTTACAAATTTGTTTTTTTATATAAATATTTATTTAATAGAAACTATGATTTATTTATTTAAATTTAAATTTAATACATATTTCAAATTCGACAAAAAAAAACAACTTATAAAATTAATTATTTATTAATATGTATTTTATCAATATAAATTGTATTTAAATTTATTAAAAGTGAATTTAAAAAAAAAATGTACATAATTTAGGTAGGTTCCTATATTTCAAATTGTTTTATGAGATATTATAATTCCAAGACTTAAAATTCTGAAGGACATTCGAATAGACACTAAATCATCACACGAGATAAATTACCATTTTGATCAACTGTTGAAAATGTATTACCTTTTTTAACACGGTATATTAAACCTTTTTTTTTTTTTAGATATGTTGCGATATGTTACATTACGGTATATTATTTTGTATTTTTGTGTTGGCGGACATAAAAAAAAAAATCTCAAAAAAAAGTGTTATCTACTCGTGTGAAAATGTTGTGTATTAACTCTTAAGTATGTCTGGAGTCTTTGTAGGATCTTTTCTTAAAAAAAAACAGCTTTTCATATAATCATGTGAAAACCAACAACAGCACTTACGAAATGAGATCGCTCATAAAATACATTTTCGCTTTTCATAACATTTCAGCCAAGCTTAAAAATGTGTAAATCAGGTTCCTTTAAAAGCTGATGTGTGGCTTTTACTCGAATACTGTGCTGCCAAATATAATAATATTAACAATTTGTGTGTTGTTTTTGAAATAATAGGTACTGTGGTGTGTCGTGCGTTGGTGGCACGACCCAAATAAATAAAACACAAAACTCCACGTCCACTGTTGTATTGGCCGTTTATGCCGATCGGCTTTCAACGGGGAAAACATAGAATAATACTTCGACAACTACTATTAGAATACTGTTCTTAATTAAAACATTCAATTGTACTTCGAAGGCGTACAAATTGGTTTCGGAATGTTTAACAGTAGTTTCTAATTGTTATTTTCCACCCAACGCTATTCAACAGACAATTATTGTTATAATTATTACTGTTACTGACATTATTGTTGTTGTTATTATTATTTATTTTTACAACAAAACATTTTTTAATTTCTTTTCACCCATTGCTTTAACACAAAAATTCGAATTCACCTTTTGAAATCAATAAACTTGATATTATATATGATAAGTAATAACATTGTATTAATATACATCTTTCTCCCGTCTCTGATGCGGCCGCCATACTCACTCCCTCTCATCCCTTCAAACACTAATTGAATTACTTCCCCTTTATACACTCCAAAACCACCTCGCAATCTATGCCATTTCCCACCTTATTTTCAACCACCCCAAATATTCAGCTCACATATAGTCCCTTTTCAATATTCCAACACCCTCTAAAATTTTACGACTATAATGTAACCTAGACCATACATTTAATTTTTATTTCATTTATAATTTATAACTGCATATTATAATATCATATTATTATAATGTTATAAATTAATATTTAATATTATAAGTTTGTAAAACTAAATTTAATATTTCAACTGTTGAGACTAACTGTAAAACAAAGTTTAAATGATAATGATATGAACAAATAAATAGTAAATCAATATATTACGTACAGCTGTTGTTTTATTTATAACTTTTGAAATACTTGAAACTTAATCTGATAGACGGATATTAAATCGGCACCGGTCTCAAACTCAAACTGCTTTTAATAGAATGTGCGTTATTATATAATGTTATAGACTCATTTAATACACAGAGTCAAATATTAATTAACTAGTCGAATTAAAATATGATCGTTTTGACATGGATGTTCTACTAAAAGTGAATATTATTGATTGGTGTATTATAGAAAATATAATACAATACAACGGTAAAAACGTATAGTCATAACTTTTTTAAGTGCGCAGAGCATAAAATATATTGTTGACATAATACAAATGTTACTATTTTTTTCAGTAAAGGTATTATATTGTGTAGAATATCGTATTAGTAAAGAAAAACAAAAATGATAATAATAATTGATCGAAACTTGGAAGGCTTATCGTGTAGTTATAAGCATAATAAATTCGGGATTACTTGATTACTTTTAACAACAGAGACTTACGATGAGTATACGAAATATTAATTTATAATATTAAATATAATAACATTTTGTTAATGTACTACTATTCTTAATCCTTCAATTATACTCCGCAGAACAGTACACGTAGGATTCTTACAGTACTCTGTGAATGTAAATTTTAATTCAATTCAAATGAATTGAATTTCAGAAACTTCAACCAATGAAATAATTATTTTAATATAACATGTATTAAATTGTATAAGAGCTTTTGTATTAACTGAATGTTTATATGCATAATATAACAAATAAATAATTTACGTAGGTTGTATATGTCATGATAAATAATATCTACCTAAGACTCATTGAGTATTTAACGAGATGTTTGAGCCTCCACTGACATTTGATAGAATCAAATATAGATTATTATACACTTGGATGACATAACAAATCATGTATTTTAAAACAGTATTTTCTAATATTTCGGTAGTTTAGATTCTTAAATAAATGTTTCAGAAAAATAATTGTGCCCCAGAGTGGAATTCGAATTCCTATTTAAATTCACCTCTATATATATTGATATAACCCAACCTGTTCACCGAAATCCCTGTTACGATAAACTATTGTCTTTGTTCTTTGATATCAATATTTATTAGGATCTTATAAAATAAATATGTTGTCCTTGTAAATATTATTTCATACACACAATCAAATATGAAACTCGATGAATTCATATTAAGCAAGATGCAACTTTGCTTAGTAAATCAGAAGGTTATACAGTTATGAGGTATGCACGTATGGCATAAGTCAGCAGAATAATATGTATGTTAGACAGAATAATGTTAAGATCTCTTTATAAAGCATTATAATCACAATTTATAACAATTTATGTGACAAGTTGTTCGTGTCAGCTATGACGAGCATCATTCAAACTTACGACATATGAATCTAGCATTTTGAATCTCACAAAAAATAACAGTTAAACGTCTAGATTAATTGTTTTCATATTAGTTATACAAAAACGTCAACTTTTCTATTATAATTATATTATATTATTGAATATTGAGGAGTGTGATATCCATTAATACTAAGTAAATACAATATATAATATAATTGTATATGATAGGCTTAGCCCATAAAAATTTAATATAGATTTTATTTTAACATTATGCATTTAATTGCATAACGCTGCAGGAGGAAATATTATATTCTACAACTAATTGTATTGCTGACTAACTAGAACTTTGTGATTTATTGGCTTTCTGTCAAACAAAATAATAATAATAGCAAAAAGCAAAACATGACTTGGAAATACGAGTACGAACGAGTGTGTCAAATTATATAGCAGCTAAAGAAACGTAGGTAAGTACATAATATTTTGCAATCAATAAATTGTGTGTATGTAGGACGCGAAAAGAGAAGAAAAAAATAAAACTGAAATGGCGTTGAAATCCATTTTCTAAGACTGGTCTTTGGGTATATGCAACGTAATAGATAATTTGTTATTTCAAATAATAAAGATAGACGAGAGGTGGAACGCATTATTTCTAAGTCGAAGTGGGTGGAATTCGGAAAACGACTGCAACATACACTTGCACACTGCAGCACATAGATTTTTTTTAAAATTTTTCCTGGAAAGTTTTTTTTTCAAAATGAATTATATTTTGGTACTTATCCAATATTATGCTATTTACATTATTGTATTGATCAGCATGCGCCTTATTCCGCATTCTCGTTATCTGTATTTACTCAAACGCAAATAATTACAATTATTTTGCACTGTACAAAAACTATACGAAACATTAGAAAGAGCATTTTGACATGGTGTTCTTATTGCAAACGTAATACATAGGATAAACCAAATTACTAGGCAGGCTAATCAAAGATAATCTATTGATAATATTAAGCATTAACCCACCAGCAAGATAATATATATATAAGGCTTTTTTTGTGCTCAAACAATCACTGTAATAATTAGTATCCACAATATGAAAATATGTTATAATAGGTACTTTATCTATTTTGACAAATTATATTTATTGTTTTTCAGAAGATTTTACTTGATGGCTTTTTTAACATATCCAGCATAATATTAACGTATAGTAAAATATTAAAAACCATATCGTATTATTTACTTTCTCTCATTTTTTTGTTGTTACATAAACCATCAAATTAATTTTAAATTAATACTCTACAAAATTATTTGTGTGAAGGAACATGATACTAATAGGTATGCAAATAATTTAGAAAATTATTCCACAAATGTTATTATAATCGCTTTTTGCAATGCATTGTATAGAAATAATGAAACAATCACACATTATGTGTGTCGATACAGTGTATCCGTATAGTTTTCAATGGTAACTATAAATATTAATAATCTCCTACATGTTATCATATTTCACACAACGAAATAACTTTATCAGATATTATGTACTCAGGTATTGGTATTTAGTTGGTATATACATTATGAATATCGTATAGAAAGCGTACACCACTTGAACAGCTAAACCAAAAAAATTAAAAATAAACACTCACACATTCATTTAATATATTCACATGTACCCAAAATATTTCAACACTACAGTTTCACATGAAATATTTCATACTTAAAACCATGCATTGCTATCGCAGTCGGATGCCGCGTGGCAGTAGTAGCGGTCGAGATCGGTTTTATCTGCTGGGGATGAAAATGATTTAATAACTCCTATAAGTATGGATCACTTTATTATTATATTATAACTGTATATAGTGACCAGCGGGCCTATGTACACACAATCAGCAAGTGGAGATTTACTCAATCACCGGTGTAGCGTATAACATAATAATAAAAATAATATACTCTTTGCGATGTGTACGTATATAACATTATACTCCTACAGCGTTATTTGTAGGCAATAATAATAACAAGAAATAATCATTGAAATGGCACACTATATAATATTAATATGAGTACTTCAGTTAACATCGTGTATGTGGTGTGTGCTCATGAAGAGTCCAATACGTAATAAGCGTAACTATCACAAGTGGTCGTGTATATAGTCAAGGATCGTGAATTATATTGTACATTTATATTAAAAATATTATCCCTTAGACACGTGTGTTTATTGTGATATTCATGTAACAAACGGAAAGTGCCGATGTAGTGTTTGTTATATTATTATAAAATAACAAAACATAAACTCGTCCACTTGTGGCATATGAAAATATGATACGAAAAAGGGATCGATATGTATCAATTTTATTATTGCGAAACTTTTAAAAAAATACACTGAGTAATGTGTTTACAATTTTTTTTTTCTCGGGCCTAACGTTGTGTTGACGAAAATAATATATAAATATCCATCGATTAATGATGAAAAAATAATATAATTTTTATTATGGACTCCACGTGGTTTTAATCGCTTAACCGAATTCAATTTCTGAATATGTAGAAAATGATAATGCATATCTCCGCTGTCATCTCCTAAACATATAACATATAAACTTGACCAAAGAGATTGCACTTCAAATGAGACAATAAAATAATAATAGGAATAATATACTGGCGCCTAATTGTAAAAGATTTTGAGACCTACCGTTCCATGTCGTATAAGCGATAATACGTAAATAAATTTGTGTTTGCATATTTTCAGAATTTCAAAAAGATTAATAACGTAATATATCGTATTAATATCGTATATTAATACGATGACAACACGTGGGTTTTCCGCAAGTATGCGGTATGTATTTTAGAGTTTGTAATATTCAGAAGTTTCGAAACGCCCACCGATCGCAATTTACGAAGGATATTTAACAGCCTTTATTTGCAGAGGTTTGGTTAAAATAGTTGAGCATGCCGATAGTGTTTTACGTACAAATAATAATTAGAATTTTCAAATAATCAATTTTAGGGATAGGTCGGCTTTTGTGGTTTCGGCGTTCATTACTCCGGTTTTTATGGGAACTGATAAAAATATCATCACTTATTGTCTTGATATATTTACATTCAGTAGGTACAGTTTTTTTTTCAAATATTATGTTTTGTGGTTGTACTGGTTGGGGAGAATTTTGTTATATCAAATGGAACTTATTACCATAAAACACATTAAATTGGTTTATCCTTTGCTGGTTTAATCGTCGATTTTTTTATTTTGTTTCCGAGTTATTTCCACCCAAGAAACCACGTGCAAGTGTAAAATCAGAAATCATTTATTTAAGTCTACGCGTAAATTATATTTTAGTATTGAAAACAATTTGATAACTTTTCTAAATGAAAATTTGTCGATAGTTTTACAAATTCTAAGTTAAGAGCAACGGCAAGAAATGTATGTTATATACTTCAAAACTATTATTATTGGTTACGTTAGCAGATCTATTATTAGTTAATTATTTTAATAGAAGTTGGATATTGCATAAAATATTATATGAGAATGTGAGTGTTTGTTTGTATTATATGTTTTTAATTGAATCTAGTTACAAATTTGATTTGATTTTTTAATGAAATTACATTTTCCATATAAAATGATTATGTGGTATAAAAGTGCATATTTATTATTTTTTTTTTACAATTTATAAGTGTAATTATTCTGTTTTTAGTTTACAAATTTATAATAATGTACGAATTTATTATATACTATCGCTGTCCCGCCTACCATTACCCATGCCAAAGATTTTTTTTAAATATATTTGTAAACAAAGGTATTTGTCATAGTTCTACTCATTTTAAAATTAATATGAAAATTTATAACCAATGGCAATTCTATAAATAAATAAAAAGATTTTTTTTTCATAAGCTGAACAAAAAATTGCATGTGTGAACCATCCTACAGCCACCTATAAGGGTTGAAAAACCAACATGCGATTATATATATATATATATAGAGAGAGAGATAATATAATATACAATAAGAATAGAAATATATATGGTTAGTACATAAACATGACAAAATAATACGACGAAGGTAAAATGAAGAATCAGTATTTTCAATTAGCATGAATGTATCATTAGAGAGGTATGTAAATAGGTTGTCAAATAAAATGCTATTTGAAAGGGGTAAAAGAGAAAGTGGTGGCCAGAATATTTAAATTTACATAAGATAGTAATTTAAGTCAGTCGATCTTAAAGAAGAGAAGGTTGATTAGAAATTAAATATATTTACCAAGTGTCCACGACCCACAAGACTTTTCATGAAATGAATACGTTGGACTAGTAAGTATTCTTGAGAAGAAAGGAATATAATATTTATTTTTATGTGCACTATAATAAAAGAATTTTCTCCGCACTCTTTAGTTCACGTTATAAGCAGTATCTAGAAAAGGATCTTAAAGAATAGGACCATACTCAAAGATAGGAAAATAAAAAATAATATTAAGTGGAGTAATCAGTTTAAATTCCACAGATATACGATTAATGAATCCTACAAGTTTGAAAGTTTTTCAACAAATGCTTGAAAATTATTAGAAAGGCACAAGTCTGTATTAGAATACAGTGCATGTCTTTAGCTGGGTCATATATACATTTCAGAGCAACATTATTAACAGAATGAGTTTACTTAACAGACGTATTATAGTAAACGTAAGTTATATCTGAGCATTGGGATATTATATTCAGTAGATAGCATAGTGATTCTTCCCAAGTTACTACCTCGGGTAGCGTCATTTTAGAGTACCTATCTGGGAATCAGAAATATATTAAAAACAAAAGAAAAACTAAGTATAATTGAAAAGAATTAGATTTTTTTATGGATAACCAAAAAAGTGTTGAGTTAATAAAAAACTTAATCAGTAATAAAATGAGTACAACAACTTGAACAATTCCAGAAGGATATTTATAACAATTAGAGTAGCAGAAAGAACATTTACTCATTGTACTACTTTGATTAGGTTAGAATGAATTCACGAGAGAAGATGTTTGCAAATACATAATATGTTATCCAATGTAAATACAAACATATTGCAGTTGAAAGCCTAGATGAAATTAGTGTAAACCATGTGCACTTGTTACGAAAAGAATTATTGAATATAAAGGATTGCAGAATAAGGTTACAAGTTACCGTTCATCTGCATACTTGAAAACCGCGATGTCCAAAAACAGTAATATGAATATATAATTGACGTGCAAGTTGATTTAAGCACAAGTATCTCAAATAATTTGGGTAAGTATAGTAGAATAGTAATAGTACCGTAATTTGTGTCTTGTGATATCCATACGATCACCTAATTTCAGAATTGGTCGATTAATACAAGTTTTAGAATGGGTGGAAAGATACCAGAATCTAAATAGAAATTGAAGAGGTACAGATAGAACATTTCAAAGTTCATATCCAAATACAATTAGGATTTACTAACATTTTATTGCAGAAAGCATAAACATTGTCATTTGAAAATGGGCATTGGAATAGAGATCAAAGTGATAGATAGAATTATAAATATATAAAATCATGCATTTCATTAATTTAAAATATTCCTTACTATTTAGTATATTTATTTTAATGAAACATTATTTAAAACATGAGCTATCATATCGCTATATATGATATAATGTATTAATAATATTAACGCACATTAGTCGTTGTTTATTAATGTTTATTGAATTAGGCAGCTATTAATTACGTCGTCTGAATCTTTAATCATTCAGCTCAGTAGACACCAGCCACAAATTTCATTAAATCATAATATGACACTAATTCTGTGCTGGTAAATTTTTCTGGGTGTACTATACTTAGAGCAATGTGTAAATTCTGGTAACTAAATCGATTTCTTTTATTTCACAAACTTAACGGCTTCTCAAATGATTTTTAGATATATTTCAGCTCTTGCAGATTTCACAGAGCCTTACTTAGTCGCTGGCGTATTATTATTATTATACTATATCACAATATCCGAGATCAAATATTACTACGATAGCGTCAAAACACGAACATAGAGCAGCACGGCGGTGATATCGACACTCAGTGGTGCCGAATTCGTTGTATATGTGGTGCAAATTATTGTATTGTTATTTCTTCACCACCTCATTCACCTCTCAGAACAAGTTTGAAATTCAACTGCTAAAAATCATTTTCTTGGTATATTATGTAGTTAATACGTAATCTGTATTAGGTAATCCGTTTAAATGTTTAATTTAACCACCCACCAGATACCCAGTACCCACCCCGAATTTTAGATGGTAAATTACACCACATTCAGTACTTTAATTCAGGGCCGCTGTCGACACTTAAAAACTAACAATACTAATAACACTGACCTGTATGATTGACGCATAGCAGTGCGATAACCAGTCGTATAACAGCACGTCCGAACACGCGACCGTTCATTTTGTCGGTGCGATTACGAGCGTACTCTGCTGAAGTAGTCATCCGGGTTAGATTACCGACATTACGTCGTTGGACACGTTGAAATATTGATACCGTTTGATAACTGAAAAACAAATGACAAGTGATGAGAGTTGCTGCGCGTAACTAACATTATTGTTATGATTACTATCTTAATTTTGGTTCTAATGGATCTATATTCTATAGCAGACCGTGCGCAGGAAACAAACAAAAAAAAAAAAAAAAATCAACGAATCTCTCGGTTCGAGTTTTTTTTTTTTTTAATAGCTCAGAACGGAAATTTTTTGCCTCATTTATAGAATGTTTGCTTAAATCAATTATATGTGTATCTAATACAAATGCGTTGAAGTTTAGACGATATATGCATTATTCGTTAAACCGATATATTATTTGTGTTATGCAATCTTTTATATCATAATAATAGGTATATTAATGTCTGTCTATTACTGTCAACTTATACATAATTCAAAAAATACATTTATTTTAAAATATTTCCACGTGATATATAGTCGTAGTATAGCTATACAGGTTTTTAAAATACTGAAGTTATGTAAGTCACATGTACAAATGTATTAAAATTTAAAATAGAACGAATTATTCATCAATGAGATAATTTATTTTCATTTATTATTAATACACATTATCATTATATTATTACTACCAATTTTCCCACGAATCTAGTTTAATTTTAACCAAATGGCTGATAACTAGACACACTGTTAGCTTTCGATCGTATTTTTTATTACACATACACAAATATAACAGTCAGGCATCCAATTGCATCCTCCGCAAGTGAATCGTACACTCAAGTCTGACTTGGCCACGAAGGGAAAAAATAAAACTAAAACTATGGATAATTAAATTGGTATTCACACAAACCGAACTGCGTGCTCAATATACCGACATTGACTATCTGCCGGAAGGGGCGACTGAAAATCGAACGCTCAGATTCAGAATTTTACACTATTTCACATTGCTAAACACAAAAGCACCAAAGGCGTGCAAATGTGCAACCGATGTTTACATTCAAAAACAATAGCGTAGCCTACAGGCCGATAAGCGGTTCGGTCGTTTTATGCAAAGTTACCCTTTTGAACAAACTTATCAACCAGATAATTATAACCGTACAATGGTGTATGGATACTGAACGGTGTAATAATATTATCGTACGATATTCGTGCTTAAACATAATATCGGCCGAACATTTGGGCTTCAGTCCTGCCCATCCAGAAATGGCCTACCGCCACGCACCCGAGATCTCGCCCACGCTCAACTTTCAGATGTCACGACCGCACAGTTTTGTTTCTATTAGAATTCCGTATTATCATTTCATTATATTATAATTATTAATTATAGTGCACCTAATACTGTTTTTGTTCTTAATAATAATAGCGAGTGTTATGTGCGATGACCACCGGTTTGCAAACCCACGTCAGTTCGCCATTTCGAGGGATTTTATATTATGTACGCGCGAGGTGTTCAGACGACTTGTAGGTAAACTCGTATAGCGGACATTCCTACCACATTCTCACTTACTCATTTTTTAGTGGATTTATAATATTGTAATATTGTCACAAGTCACCAAATTTTACATTGAAACGATATTTCATATTATCTATAATTTAGACGCGCCTATTGTATACTAAACGAATAGAAACACTAATTTAATTCTAAACTATTCAGTATTCAAAGCGTGCATGACACATTACACATCTTTGGTAAATTATAAGTATGATAGAAATTATTATTTACTTAGTGATCGATTAAAAATTATTTGTGTACAATGTGAAATTTTTTATTTTTTATTAAAATATGATTAAGGAACGAAAACAATGTATTATAGAACCAAATCAAGACAATAACATTAATAACTCAATATTTAAGTCAACAACAGAGAAATCGTTTAGTTGTCGCTGTAAATTTGTTTCTCATTTATCGAATTTTATCGGAATCTCCGTACTTATGTTTTAAAATAAAAAAAAAAAAGAATATAACATTATTTTAATGACAAACTCATTGTTGTGATAATATATATTTATATACGTATATAAGTAACATAAGAAAAAATATTTATTTTTTTTTTTGTTAAAAAAAAAGCAATCAAAACTTTATTTGAAATCTAAATCAGACTGCATTGACCTTAAAGGACTTTGTGCGATTTAGTACCTTAAAAAAAGGGAGCAATTTATTAAACCAGGAAAAGATTTATATTTTTACTTTTTATTTCGGTTGCGCTTTTAACTGTTTTCGATGCTTTTAAAAATATTAACTTTACCTGCGCCCAATACACTTTTTCGTATACGGATGCAAAATAAATATCTGATGATGGTGCTTTATTGAACGGCCGGATACTATATATAGAAACAATGACTATACTAGAAATCGATTGTTCCAAGATAGGTGTTAATGGCGCAACGCATTAAAATTCATTGATGGCGAAACGAATAATATAAAACAATATATGCCTACTGGACGAGATCAGATGCAGAATCTTACGGTACATAATATTACATAATATTTGGTTTACTCTCGTGAGCAAGGGATAATAATGTATTGTGTGTGTGTGAGGATACAAGTTCATATTCTATATATATATATATATATATATATATATAGGTAATGTTTGTCATGCGTATAATGCTAAACCATCAAAAGATGTGTCACACTACCTATCAAAACTGTCGCATGGGCATTTTCAACCGTTATTACGTATATCGTATTGACCTAAAAACAAGGAACAGTAAGCTCCCGTTTGATAAATATAGACTTCGACTAGGACATACTTTCGACTCAAGATAATGACATGAAATTATATCATTGTACACTGTTTGAAGCAACAAAGCATTGAAAGAATAATAAAAATAATGTAATAATTATATAACCTAATTTATATAAATAATTGTCTTTTATAAAGTATAAAATAATAAATCTCTTAAGTTTTCAGTTATTTTTAT
This sequence comes from Pentalonia nigronervosa, assembly GCA_014851325.1. Lineage (NCBI taxonomy): Eukaryota > Metazoa > Arthropoda > Insecta > Hemiptera > Aphididae > Pentalonia > Pentalonia nigronervosa. The sequence goes on along the minus strand of JACXSJ010003843.1, from coordinate 5,615 downwards.
CCATTATGATTACACGTTAAATCTAGGTACTTTAAAGAAGAGCGATGAATGTATTAGTTTAAAATTATATATATGCGTTTGTGTTTTTTTTTTTTTTTGGTGTAGTTACAGAAAATTGCTTCAACTTTTAACTTTGATTATTTCTGTTAATGAATTAAACCGGTACATAATGAGATAAATTCTCGTTTTTTACTTAAAATAGAGATAAACTAACAGAAAAATATGAAAAATAGGAATATTTATAAAACATGCTAGTCTTAGTTAAAATTAATTTTTGTTTTCTGCTGTAATTAAAAATTAATTATTGTACATAGATATTTAAAATATTCACAAAAAAAATGTATGTAAACATTATAAAAACATGGTTAAATTTTCAAAATATGTTGCACATTTTTAGCTAATTATATTAATCTTAAGTTAATGAATTTTTCGTATTTTTTGATTTAGTCTGATGATAATATTTTTTTAGATATACTTATAGCTAATATCGAAAATTAGCACAGTAACATTATTTTTCTGAGTCAAAAATTTTGGAAATATAATACAAGGTTCCTCATAAATTAGACTTAGAGCAGTTTAAAATATCAAATATACAAAGGTATTTTCTTTTAAAAACTTTCAAACGTTGATAAAATACGTCATTATTACAAAACTTTATAAAAATGTAAGTAAAATTCATGAAATGTACCACTATAATACCTAATAAATAAAAAATAAAATATAAATAAATGGATTACAAAGTTACTCATAAGTTATTCTTACTGCAATTAAAACATATTGAAAATATTTATGCACTACTTTTTTTTTTATATACATTGTAAATCTACAAAATTGGATATTTAAATGAAAAATAATAGTTTTAGTTACTTATCATTTATATAATATTAATAATAGGGATTTGAAACTTTTATATTAAATTAATTAAATTTTATTACCACTAGGTACGTATGTTATTATTTTTCATACACAATAAAATTTACGAAATATTTAGATATTATGTTAAGAATGAAACTTTTCACATCGATCTACGTGAACGGAATTTATTACAAATTTAATACATTATTTCAGTGACATACTCAATTGTGAGGTAACACTGTTCGAAACCTACTATACAACAGAATGAGTTCTTTAGTTTTTTTAATGGTTTTCATTTTATTGCATTTGCTATTTGTTCTATAGTATCTAAATATATTATTCTCCATTTAGATCATGGTAGTGAGATGACGTTGTAAAAAATATTATTAAAGATTACCTGAAATGTAAGAAAATTGATAATACAATATAATAATATTAATAAGTACTTTTATTGTTGTAACTTATATCTTTTATATTTATTAGTAAGATGAACTTATTTTTATTCTTCCGTTCAACACATAGATATACATTTTTCTGTGTTAAATAATAATTCCAATTTTTTTTTTCAGTTCAATTAAAAATAACCTAGTATATTTTTAAGTAGAAACCTACATATTTAAACAATTATTTGATACTACAAAACCAATACATCATACGACATATTTTACAGAAATAAAGACAAGTCTGATAACTCTAATCTATTGCATCGCCATTTCATCACAATATATAATATAATATACATTATAATCACAAGTTGTTTTGAGACGAAGAATTCGAAGAATTTTCGGTCTCGAATTTTTCTGGGATAAAATTTTGTTTTGCTCACAACTAATATGTCTGTACCGTGTATTATAATAAATAAAATATATACGAAAACGCCATTGCCGTCGCAGAAGTTATAAATGTCGGTACGCCACGAGCTTCCGGAATTACATTCCGACGCCCGTACCGGGACAAAAGGTAAATAGGTATATTTATTTAAATATATGTATGTGTATTATTCATCTATTCCGCAGAAACAAAGAATGAAATACAGACAGACAGACAGGCAGACAGGCAGATATGCAGACAGAAAGACGGGCAGACAGACAAACGCGTCGAGTCATTTTGTGTGTATATATAATGGTAAGTATCTCGTTAAACGGTTAAAAAAATCGCCGTCGTCTGAACGCGAGTCGGTTCTTTTTTTGTTTTTTATGCGCACGTAAATATGTAAATTGTCGACGTCGCCGTTGTCTTCGGCTCAAACGTTTCTGCGAACGTATTCCGCGAAACTTGGCTTTATAAATATATATATATATATATATATATATATATATATATATATATATATATATATATATATATACTTGTGTAACATAATAATAATATAATGTATACCGTAGTGTGTATAGAGGCTAAATCTATGAACGCATAAGTAATCGCCGTGAGTGTTCCGGAAACAAAGTTTTCTAGGCTTTTAAAAGAGTCGCCTCCATCGTACACTTCCACCCTCCGCCATTCGCCCTCCTCATGCCTGCACTGCGAACCGTATATAATTACGTATTATATAGCTGTTGTTTAATCAGCCACAAATCAAATATTTATCGCAAAGTTTATCGATAGGCGGCTACTGACCAATGGCTGCAATCCGACCGGCGATTGCGGCCATGACGATGGAGGTAGGATGTAGTAATAAATAATAGTGGATTTATCAGATATTATGATATGACGCTTTGCCTATAAACAGCAACGCGTTGTTTTGATTAAATGTTTTTTTTTTTTTTATTTGTGACAATGAAAACCAACTTAAACGAAAACCCCAAAATGTAAATATAGACATAATAATAGATAAGTATCTATAAAAAATGTCACGTCTGTAGCACGCCTCTTCCTTTTCTGTTCACGAAATCCTATACACTATTCTCAGGGTTGGACTCAAGGAAAGCGGTGTAGGGCCCAGCCTCCTTCCCCAATACATATGAGCGCCTACTACTTAATACTACTGCTATAATTAATACTGCTATAAATACTGTATTTATAATCAATGTATATTTTGTTCTGTTGTCCTACCCTCACCCAGAACTCTGAATCCGTGCCTGACCGTCCTATGTTGTGATCTAACCTATTCAAAAAAAATTATAGAATATAACAATTCACACACACACACCCATATACACTCATAGAAATAAATAAGTCATTTTTATCGTCACAGTGAATGACGAGGAGAAAAGTTTTCTGCACCGGGTGCATTAAAATATACACATAAATATCATAATGCCATTATGCGCATTGCGGAATGATAATTTTAACGCAGGACTACGACGACGTATGGCTGCACTGTAAATTTGGCATTTGCGTACGAGCTTTTGCCTTTTTTTTTTTTAAATTTATTCAATTTTTTTTTTATTTCTGTCTTATTGTTGCATGACGTTATTGCGTTCGGTATTAACCCATAACACGAATGGTCGGTGCAAAACAATTTTCCCATATTTTTTTTCTATTACGAATACCGGATTTTATTGCTACTATATATATATATACTGCTAAACGTGTTTAAAAGTGTGATAGATATATTAATATTATTGCGGGAACATTTATAGAGGGAAATCAATATCATAAATGTAAACCCGAGTTTTTTGAAAATAATTTTCTGTATTATATATGTCTTATATATTTTTATATATTGTACTGTAAATAAGCGTTTTCACATAACGTTTTCTCATTCCATTATTTTTTAAATAAGAAAAATCATCATCAAATGCGATAAACGCAAATGAGCTTATAATAGTATACAGTTATCAAAATCAAAAACTTTCCCCGCAGCTGAAATCGTAAGAGTAATAACAATAAGTATGCCTATATCATAGACAGCGGATATACAATATTATAGTGTAAGAAATAATAAAATATTTAGAAAAATGTAAATATCTTGTTTTATTCTGAACACGAGAATACATTGTCGATGTAGATATTATAGGGTTTGATGAAAGGCGTGTTGGCAGTACATATACATTCCGTAATAGAGTTTCTTCGCGGCTCTGATCCATACGAATTTTATTATCTCAATATACGTTTCGCAAAGTGCACTGCACACGCGTGGTAGTAGTAATAACAATAATAATAATAATAATAGTAATAATAATAATAGACGATAATAATATATTCGACGACATTTGCGTCGGCATCGTGAAAATGATTTCGAATAAATATTTGTTTAAGGAAACTACCACGACGAAGACAACAACAACAACACACTGTTTCCGATGTCAGAAAAAGTAATACCGAGTGCCCTGTCAGATTTGCCCACCACGACAGTGAATAGAAAACAGACTGTATTATAATGGCGTGTATGCTAATGGCATTATATTATGTGCGTCCCCTCTCCTTCCGACATAGACAGTCCAAAGCAGTGACACACACGACTTGTTTACACGGTTTGTGTGCGTGTGTTCCGTATATTATTATATAATATATGTCTTATATCTCGTTGCAAAGCCACCACAAAACTATATAATGTAATTTCGACGGAAAAATGCACGTAAAGCGATTTTTGAAAATAAAGGAAAAATAAAGAAAACCCTCCCGATACAGTTTATTGGAACATTGTAGAATTGTGTTACTAAGTGCGCGCGTACATATTACACGTGAGGGTTTGCAGTGAATATACACGTGTATTATATTATATTGTATCGCGCGCGTATGTTGTGTCTATATACACAGACACTATATACGTCCCATATAATAAATAATAATATACGTGCGCGTTTCGAACCGAATGCGTAACGCGAATGTCAAAGGATTTCAGACTCACAAAAAAAACCCCGCCCGATCTTCAACAGCGATCTAGCAGGAAATAACTGAAAATCGTACGGGATGTAGGTCGCTTATCACGACGCCAGTAGCTGAAACTTCCCATGATTTTTTTATATATTTTTTCCCCCAAAAAATTATATTGAAAGCCTTATAATTTCCACTAGTCTCTCATCGTTTTTCAGACGTAAATTCATTATGTTTATTTAATATTATTATTCCATCAATTGAGTTCCTAGAATTTGATCGCATGTCATCTATAATATAATTTAATGCTTGAGGTCAATTTATTGAATAAATGGTAATTGTTATCCGTTATTAACTCATTCAAAGTCACAAAAGCACGAATATAGTTAATATAATTATTACACTATTTTCTGGAATTTAAATATTTAATACGATTTAAATATATATTATACTATCATATTTTTATTTCTATTTGATCAGTAAAGTGTGTTCATAGTGGCGAACCCATAAACTACCTAAATGCTATCAATCACATTTATTTATACGGTTCAAACTAACAAATACACATGTGAACATTTTGAGAGAACTATATATTTAACAAAGGCGATGGAAAGTTAATCTATAAAAATAAAAAATAATTGTTAATGGTACTACATATAACATATAAACTATATAAACATCATATCTTTATGTCCATTTTAAGTACCAAAAATCCACTCAAACCACAAAAAACTATATAAAAATTATTCTAACTAGTAATGAACCTTTTTGAGTTATATAAATCAAACAAATTTGAAATAATCCTTAAACAGGTCAGATGAGTAGAAAATCGTCTGCTTTAACTCCTTCTTCTAAGGCTTTTGAAAAAATCCAGTCCAATATTTTAGTGTCAGGTACACCAAATAACAATATGTATTATGTAATGTTTATATAGATTTTTTTATATTTTATGTTTCTAATAAAAATAATATTTTACTTTAAAATAAAATTTATAATTATAT
>JACXSJ010003842.1:0-18687 GCA_014851325.1 Pentalonia nigronervosa | reverse complement strand
GATCTGAGATCATCATTAAGCAATGAACATGCAAGCCAACTCATTTACTTATCAATGAATAAAGATTATGTCCCTAAGCCAATATTTTAAATAAACATTTTATTTTATTTTTTATGATTTTACAATACAGTGTGATTTTATTTTATTATTTATAAGGAATTTTATTTAAATTATGTTCATTTAATTACAATACAAGTTGATCAAATTTTACTTTATTTTATTTATGAATTTTTAATATTTGTATTAAGTGTAATTATCAAATAATCAGTTTAGTAATTGTTACAGTTGATTCTCAGATTATAATTTTTAATTGATTGTAAAATGTTATCATACTGATTGTTATTACTGATTAATATCGATTATAATTTTAGTAACTGATAATAAACAATTAAAATTTACATATGAATAATAACCGATTAAAATTTAGTAACTGATAATAATCGATTATAATTTAGTAACTGATAATAATCGATTATAATTTATGTATAAAAAAATAACAGATTATAATCAAAATAATCGAAATAATTTTCTACATTTCGATTATATGAAAATAAAATAATCGCGCAGCCCTATCTCTATACGTAATATGTTATTATATTTGTATACATGAAGTACCTATTGATATACGCATACCTATTTTGTATATTGATGACACACACACATATATAATTATATTATCTAGGTATAATTTATTAATATAATATACAATGTATAGCATTTATCCTTCCACATTGAAAAGAGTATAGAGACGTCACTGCGGGTGCACTGCAGTGCCATTAATGTCACGATATTGCACTTTTGTATTTTTTTTTTTTTATAAATTCAACAGCCGGTATTACATATTTCATTTGCAATTCAAAGTTATATTTTGACTACATCATGATATTCATATAATAATATAGTTATTGGTGATCGTAGACAATATTTTTGTAATTTAAATACCGTTCAGACATATACAATTTCACAACAATGACTATATTAAATTCAATCCCCGGAGAAAACTATGTTCCGCGATATTTGTTAATTTTAGACTCTCACTTGTGGAATATCGAATATATATATATAATATATATATAGATATCGATTTCACTGAAATTCATAACTAATTATTGAAAAGTTAATTAGTAAATAAAAACAATATTTTGAAAGTCATTCTGCATGCTTTTTATTACAAATGCATTAGGGTAAAGTGAAATTAATTTCACAGTCCCTAAGGACTGGACTATATTGGTTACCTATTCGCTTCACCTGGGGGCACATATAGGATATTTAAGTACTATTGTGATAATAACGTATGCTATTTCGCCATTATCTAATTATTTTTAATTCAAAGTAATTAAAAATTCTGACATTCAATAAACCATTTTAAGTGAAACTTGGTCATGACTTCGACGGCTGATATTCATCCAAATTTTTACGAAGGTTGTCTGTAATTTAACTTTTCATTTAGAAAAATTACAGAAAAAAACGAAAAATTACTTCGTCCTAGAAACTATTAAGTTTTGTTTTTTGATATATATATATATGTTTATGTATACGCGTATACTATGAAGATACAGCGAAAAACTTTATTTTTTATTTTTAACTGCACATGGCATTTTTATTTAAACGACCAAAGGTCTTTATAAATATATTAAATTGTGGGTGAGTACAATATGAAAATTTATAAGTAATTATACATATAATAATAATTATTTAAATATATATTATACATGAATATGTTTGGGGCTGTACTTCGAATGAGATAGTTTCTTTTCTTAGCCTAAGTCACTTAAACTAAGTCGTATGGCTTCAGGCGTTTGAGGCGCCTAATGTCTTGCAAGTTGTCAAGAAATTGTTTAGCAGTTGCATTGGAGTGCAGCTTAAATTTTTTCATATGTTTATTGGCACATGTTTATATAGTTGATTGGAGTCTGTACGTTTTCAGTAACAGTCTGTTGGTCATAACTTGTTAAAATTATCGTATCGTCAGCAAACATAGCGGCCATTGATTCAAAATTGTTTGGAGTATCAGCTGTGTAAAGTAGACAAAGAATAGATTCTAAGACACTACCTTGTGGTACTCCAGCTAATATGTTTTTTCAATTTGTTATCCCTTCATCAAGTATAACTCGAAACTGTCCTTCAGTCAAATAAGATTCTAGGAGTGCACGCATTCTAGTTCGTGGTATTTGTTCCCACAGTTTTACGAGTAGTCCTTTATACCAAACCTTATCAAAAGCTTGGACTACATCTAAAACTATTACTCGGCAATATTTTTTTTCTTCCAATGCCTTACATATTATGTTTGTGACACGATAAACTTGGTCAATAGTAAATGTTTGTTCCAAAATCCAAATTGATGGTCTGGTATGAGGTTTTTTTCTTCTTTAAGTGGTTTTAAACGTTGAAGAAGAAGCTTTTTAAAGAGTTTCGACATGCGTGTGAGAAGCGATATCGGTCTGTATGAAGTAGCTCGTTCTGGTGGCTTATTTGGTTTTAGTAGCATGATCACTTGTGCCTTTTCCATTGTTTAGGAAAACATTCCAGTCGTAAAATTCCGTTATATTCAGGGTATCTCACAAAAATCTGACATATGGAATAACTTTTATTATATTCAATATTAAATTTTTTTTTGTTTAATTTGCAGACGCTTGCGCTGCATGTATAATTGTAAAAAAAAAAATGCTTTTATTTTTTAATAATGAAAATAAAAAATTTAAAATTTGATCAAAATTTTTTTTGTAAAATGTAAAATAGCCCATTTGTAAATATGATTTTTACAATTATTTTGATGGTGAAAATATCCCCTAATGTGCAATCGTTTATTTTCTACATTTATTCATTAATTGCTTATTAATTGCGTCATTGCTTTATTATGACGTTTGAGCTTTGTGTAAGTAACACAGGAATATGATCAGACGACAGTTCTATTAGTCTTTTAGCTTCAACATATTTAGAGAAAATATTTTTAACTACGAAAAAGTCTAATAGGTTAAGATTTTATTTCGGTTAGCTGGCCAATAAGTTGGTTTTCAGGTAGAAATTACTTCAGTGTTGATACTATTAGCTGCCTTTAATAGGGCACGTTCCTTCTAGGTGATACGCTTTGATCCCCAATGAATGTGTTTTACGTTGTAGTCTCCACCGACAATGAATCTGTTGCCTAGCTTGCGGAAAAAATTCAATGAATTTAATTTCGTCTGCGTCTCTCTGTGGTGGGCAATAAACTATAAGGTCATTATTTCTATCGTTAACACTAACGGTTGTGGCTTGTATGTATAATTCCGAGTATTTCTCAATCTCAAAATGTTTAATAGATTTTTTTATGATTATTGCCGTACCTCCTGGAGCTTTACCGCTAGGGTAAAGAGTGGTATAGATAATATCATTTTTAATTTTTAGGACAGTTCAGGGTGTAAAATTCATTTTTGATATAAGGGCAATATCAATTTTTTCATTGTACAAGAAGTTATTGAGTTCTCGTTTACGCTGTACTAGTCCATCGACATTTCATACTATGATCTGCAGTGTGCAATTCATTACTTTTTCTTTTGATTTCTTTTGTTAGATTTAGATTGATTACTTTTTAATCTATCAAGTTTAAATGTGACACTCTCTAGAGATTTTGTTATATTAGTTAAAGCAGACAAAATATCTATTAATGTGGAGTCGTTTTTATTTGACTGTTGTTGCTGTTTGAGCGTATTAGCTTAAAAGTTTTTTGGCTTATGGCATTCTTCTGTTTTATGCTCTTCGCCGTATTTTACACCCACGGATTTTTTGTAGCACTAATTTGAGTATGTCCAAAAGACAGACAATTTTTACACTGTAGCATATCTTTTTTTCTTTTTTGGAGGTTCTATTTTAATTTTATGATAACATAGACTATCTAAGTTGTAGATATCTTTATTATTATCTTATGGAACTTAGTCCACAAAAAATAAAAGTAATCTTTTACGTTTTTTTCATTTTTTATCGTTTGGATTTAGCTTTTTTTAATTTGAATGTTTGAGGCATCATATACAGAAAAATCTTTGTCAGCTAGGTTTCTTTTAATTTCACATATTTCAGTCTCTGGGTGAAATCCTCGTATAACGACACGGAATTTTTTTTCAGCTTTCAATTGATATCTATGAAACTCAATTTTGTTATTTTCAAGAACTTTTAATGTCTGTCTAAATTCATGTCTAGTCAAGACATTTTTATGTCACCGTTAGCGAAAGTTCTCAGTCCGCTGTTCATACTCGAGGATTTCTTCGTGAGTTAAATTAGTAATCAAGTTTTGTATATCGTTAACGCTACATACTGTAATTGGTGGCGGTTTATGTATTTTAAATACTGTTTTGATGATACTATTATCTATTAGGGTTCGGATGGACGGAATCCAAAAAATGGCGGTATTGTACGGCGACAACACACCAGTTCGCGGCAAGACAAATTTCCAGCATACGAACAGCAAAACGATCAAGTCTGGTAGGCGGATGACAAACAATCAAATGATCGGTGGCAGGAACCGGCGATTGGTGGTACAACCGCCGATATAGGTCCCTCTCCGGAGGTACAAAGGTTAAAACGCGTTGTGTTAACAACGCTCCGGAATGTCAAACGTTGGGACACGGGACGTTAACCCGTCATCGGTATCGGTGTTAGCATTTCGCTAACATTAAACTTATTTTAAGAACCACTTGTTCAAATAAAAATAGATTGTTTTGAAACTCCACATACCTCTTATCTAAATAATAATAAACTAAAATAACAACAAAAACAATACAAAAACATATTTATGTGGATATTATGACTGGTAAAAGTACGCGGTACCGATTATGTTAGCGTCCCGCTCGCACGATACTAACCGTGTTAGAGAGATGCCAAATCAGTCTTGGATTGCTGGAAGTTATTTTTTCCTGATACTGTGGTTATAGATATAGTTGAGTGTACTAATAAATATTTAGCGAAAATCCGTTCAAATTATCAAAGTAATAAGGATGTGCGTGATACTATGAAAGAAGAAATAGATGCCCTTTTAGGATTATTGTACTTGCCTGGGTATTTGCGTAATTTGAGTGAAATTTGCTATTAATAATTAAATATAATTATTAATTTTGCTATTAAACAATATAATTATTGTAGGATAAAACTAGACAAATATTTTTTATCTTTGTTTCACTATTCTGAGTTCAATAAATAATTCACAGAACCGAAAAAACGATAATGTTAGCGTAACGCTAACACGATACCAATTATGTTACAGTATATAGCGATACCGATGACGGGTTAACGGTAACGACGCTCCAGATTCAAAATAAAATGATTTTATATCCAACAAGCATATTTATACGCATTAAATATATGATTATGGATTATAATATGCTATTCAGTTTACGATAATATTTTCTATTGAAAACATTATGTACCTTGGTGATATTTTTTACAAAAAACATCTATAACGGGCGAGGAAATAAAAAATAACTTTATTTTAATTTACATTATACAAGCAATAGAAATAGCATAATGTGTTGCATTAAAATAAAAATGAAATAGCTTATTATATATATATACCACGCAACCCATGACATTTATAACAGCGTGTACAAGTCTAAAATTCGTGAAATCTTGGTTTGCTCTTAAATTAAATAATCGTGTCGTATTTTTTTTCTTTTTGGGGTGATTTTTACTTAGTGGCAGCTCTCAAAGTGACAATCAACGTCGAAAACTTCAACTACAACTTTTTTTTCCATTCCAGCCGATAATAGTTTATGGTACACATAGTATGTTAGTGACCAAAATATAGTATATTTAGTTTTTTTAATTGTGGATTGATATAGAACTTACAATGTAACTCCGCATCTTGATTGGAAAAATTAAAAAAAGTTTTGGCACAATAAATTATAAGTTACACGATAAATTTTCATGAAATGGTGGAAGAAAAATGAACTAGATATAAACAAAATAAATTTTAATGATTCCAATAGAAAGGAAAAGAAATCAAAATTTTCTGATTTAAATTTATTTTCTCTCAAGGTTGTTAATTAAAATATAAAATTATGAAAAAAATCATTGCATCAATAACTTAGTTTAAATAAAAAAAAATTGTTTTATATTTTGTTTTTTATTACAGTGGTATTTCATTGTTTCCTATTTAATTGTATTTGAAATTTTTATTAATCTTTTTTTTTTTGGTGTATAATTGCCTTGGCATTATTTAAGGCAATATGCGCTACTAAAAAAAAATTGGAAGGTTTTGACTAATATTTGGGAGAAGAGGGGATAATTTTTACTAGAAGTTAAGCCACGCCCTTTAATTTATGCCTATTTCGATGGTGTAAGATTATTTCAAAATGTGTTATGGGGCCTTAAAATAAAGGGTAACTGCAGTTAATGGCCTATAACATGGTCTGTGATACTCAATATTGTTCGACTAGAAATCTTCATCGTCGAGTCAAAGTATGTTGTTCAACTAAAACCAATTACAGGAAAAGTCCCTCGGATGATAGTAACTCGTTGGCTGGAAATTATTGCGAATAACTTTAGAAGTTTAAAAGTTAAAACATTAAGCAATTGCGTAAAGTGAACGATTGAGCGGATGTATTGTTTTTTTATTAGTGTAATAATTGCGTCGTCATACGTATAAGTTCAGACAGCTGTAACGTGACAATATGATTCGCATTTTTTCAGCTCATTTCCATTTAAATCGAATTGATTTTATTGTTAAATAATATATTGTAGTATATACATAATATATGTTATTGATAATGTTAAAATTTAGATAATATCAACATTAGCCATGAATTTTGGCTAATATGTAACCATTCGAACAAGAAATATCAACACTATTCGGATAATTTTAACGTTAGCTAGTGGATTAACATTATCTACTGATAATGTTAAAAGTTATGTTGGCGGTGGTCAAGGATACAAAAGGTGTTCATGTAAGGGAAAATGTGTTATCAATAGACGCAAATGTAAGTCTTCTAGTATTTTGTGCTATTTGAAATATCAAGGAAGCATGCCATGTAATAATAAATAATAACATTTTAATTCTATATTTCAAAAAACAATTTATAAAATAAAATATTCAGTTTAACGTTATATTATTAACAACTCATTAAAAACAATATATTATGTAGGTATTTTAAATTACATTTTACTCTTATTTTTTAATAATATAATTTTTGAGATATACTTAATATTGTTAGGTACCTAGTAAATTAAAGTTATTTTATCTCATGATTTATTCATGTTTATATAGTCGTTAAGATATTATCCAAAGGTCGTTGGCTAATGTCATATTATCCGCAGCTAATGTTAACATTATCCAAGATATTAACAATATGTAACTCGGTTAATGTTAAAATTTGGCTAATGACACATTATCCAAATGCTAAAATTACCCGTAACATATTATATATTTCAGATCAAATTCTACGAGTATATTATATCCCGCGTGTTAAAAAAAGAAACAAGGTAAAAAAAACAATTAATAATTGACCGAGTTCGTGTGGTCTTGGCACATTTAACGAAGAATGAAGACATATCCATCATCTTCTCCCTTCAAAAACGAAAGCTGTTTCATAATACGGCAATATTATTATGTACTCGTATATATACTTTCCCGTATAGTTATTAATACACGGATCGATTCTAGAAACTGTAAATCTGTCTAAATAATATTTTATGGTTTTTGCAATTGCTGGCGTTGTTGAGACTTTCAACAGTTTTGAAAAGTGTCTGCAAGGCAACCCGTGAAATACCGAAATATAATGTCTATTGTGAATTGACATGTCCATCCTTGCGGACAGTATTTTATAATTACGATTGTTTTACTGGATGAGACTTTATTTTATTTACAAACGGTGGTAATAAGTTTGTTTTATGAAACCGTATTAAATACGATGTGCATACAATTATACTCAAGTTATGTCTCGCAAAATAAAGAATACGTTTGTTTATATTTTGACCCAATCACCACTGGTGAAACTGTAAAAACCATTTCAATTTGAGAAATACAAAAACTTTAACAATAAAAAACCGTGGTTTCTTACTTCCATTTTCCGAGTTCCCACGAAACACACCTAAACCTCTCCTACTGATTCAGACTTGGCTTACTGACGTGTATACAATTCAGCATTAACTCATTCAATATAATCTTCAAATTATTATGAAAACATTTATTAATGACATAGACAATAATAAACAGATTAATCGTAATATCACGGGATTGTTCCAAACATATTACATTTATATATTATTATATCATTATAATACTTATTTTCATATAATGATGCCAAATATTAGAACGAAGATGTTAACATAAAAGCGTTTTGACGTCATTTCGTACATATTTGTATAGCTGGTGTAATGTCTATAAAAGTATAAAACAATATTCTTATTAAACCGTTTTATCGACATTTTATGTATGTCTTCATAAGTTATTGATTATAAACTTTAATAAGTATGTTTTAATTGTAAACATCGTTAAATAATCTTTGTACTTTTACTTGCGAAACTTTCTATTCTCAAACACATTATTTTTTATAGTTTCTAATAAGTATTGTTTTCTTAATATTATACTATCGTATATGGTAGACGATGGGGTAATTATATTTGTTTTTATTCAATTTATACGCATATTTATTATATTTTACCATATTATTAAAAATTGCTCATTCATATTGAATTTGTATTTTTAAACTCTCATATTTTTACATTGATTTATAAACTTTTTTGAAGTGGTTTTATTTAAATTTTAGAGAATTGGTATACTCTCATCCACATACGAGTATATCTGATATATTATAAATTATAATGATGGTAATCTTTTCATGATTCAGTTATCACGAAAAGTAACACAATTGTCATAGACCATAACTCAATATTATCGTGATATTTTTAGGACCTAGGTAATAAGTCACAACCTATACGTACCAATCATTCATACCTCAGCTCATTTTTTTATATGTACTTTGTATCAAGAAAATGTATTCGGTGACCGTTATAATAATATAAGAGACCCATATCCTTTTTAATTTCCCTTCTCGCTCTCTTTGCAAAAATCTTCTCTTATCCTAAAATGTTAAATTAAATTATTCATACTTATATCAATATGAAAGTATCAACCATAATGCATTGAGTCTTAAATGCTATGTAATAACAAAATAATATATTAGGCATATAAATAATACAATACAACTGCAGTTAAAACAGTAAATTATTAAAATTAAATTTCGTCAACTTATAAACAAATAATATTTATAAAAATATTTACGAGTTATATTATGTAAATGTGCAAATAGATAACTGGCGGGGAAAAAAAATTGCCGAGTTATTCTGAGAAAATTCAAATTAAATTAAAGTTTAAATTTAGTAGGAACATCTTCAGATTCATTGTAATAAAGAATATCTTTTTAAGAATTTAGAAAGTTTAATGTTAAATAATTATCACTTTAATGTTTTTAGTTTAAAATACGTGTTTATAGCAGTTCTTCGAACAAACGGTTAAAACTTTAAAATCACGACGTAGGTATTTGAAAATATAATCTTAATACAGTTTTGGAAAAAAAAAATTATCATTTTTAGAATAATATTCTTCAAAGTACCTATTGTGCTTGTATAATGTTTAATTTACCATAAAATATATAAGATAATTTAATCACCAATAACAATTAAAGTGTTGACAATGCATTTTATAAATGTTATCTGTTCATATATATTATATTTAAACACACACACACACACACACACACACATATATATATATATATATACAAATGTAAATTTTATACATAAAATAAGAATGAATTTAGAGTTACACTTAAATTGAATGAATGTATTGTTTTTTTTTTTTTTTGACGCTTTTTCTAGTAGAAAAAATACTTTGATTTTTAATTTAGAGGGTTGTTTCTGGTAACAAATTGCTTCTTGTTGGTGTGTTAAGGAGTCAAAAGTAAATAATTTGAACTTTTTTTTTTAATAATAATTGAAAAATCTTATTGGATACCTCGAAGTTTTGAACTTTTTTATACTGATTTTTATAACTATAATAATAATATATTTAAGTTATTTTTATCGTTGAATCAGGCAAAATATATTTCAATTTATAATGTGTGTGCTGAAGTATTAGTGTAAGGAAATGGTTTTCATTTTGAATTAACTTATATTTATAAAACGTAAAACCATCGAAAACTCAGACAAAAGATACATAGGTTCGTAAGCCATAAGTATTTGGACTATTGCACTTGTGTGATTATAATAATAAGCAGTACTTAACTAATAGGAAGCATATTAATTAAATGAAAATAAAAATTATCGGTTAAATATAATAAATAATTTTAGGAATCGATAAAAAAAGTTTAAAAATGACAAATTAACTATCACACATACAGCCACTCACGTGAGTTCCTTTACATGAAGTTTGTATACCTAAACATCGAGAAAACTGATCATAATAATTATAAGCTGACTATATTATTGTCTAGCGCTCGGAGAATATAATGATTTGTTTTTCATTCCACGTGACGTGACATGACCCAAAACTTAAGAAATATATCGATCTTCAGCTGAACAATAACTTAGCAGGCGCTATGTATACAATATATTAAATGAATATTATAAAGGATGAGGCATAACGCATCTTCAATTCTGAACAAACGTTAATCAGGAGCGTATAATAGGTCAAAAACATTAATTCGCATGACACAAAAAAACGTATGATATTTAGTATAGTCACGAGATTGCCCCTTCATCATAATATTATAATATATTACTAGCTGTTTTATCCGGCGTTGCTTGAGCCAAAGATTAAGTTAAGAATAACCTCAAGTTGATTTTTCTAAGCTAACCTAACCTAACCTGAGACTGATACTACGACGCGGTATCATAATGTTGGAAAAAACGCGATTTGTGTTCACCGATAGAGAACAAAAAAATCCCTTAAATAATCACGAAATATCATAATTTTACTTTGTAAACGATTTTACAAATTTAGGTATATAATACACACTTGAATGTTTTGTTTTTTAATTCTAATATTATACATATAGGTACTTTTCATGTTAGCCATATTTGTACACAATACCTGTAGTGCGAGATAACCGAAACGGAGCGTGTGTGAGTGAGAAAGGTTCAAATCTCTAAAGTGCGATACACACTTAGGAGTTTCACCGTGTTTTGTCTGGTTCAGGTGGCTTTTACAAGTAAAACGGACCCAAACAATGGACTTTGCGTGTATTTGTGCACTATATATATATATATATATATGTCGTTTTTATTGTCACCTCATCTGTTTCAATATTTTTAAGTGTTTAAAGACGAGCGGGTCAGCGTGTAAGCGTATAACATGTATAAGCACTTGTTTATACACTCAACAATTTTAAATGAACTCATGAATCCTGCAAAATTGAGAGACGCAGTCGTAAAACAAATATTTTTTACATGTCTATTATACTTCAGCAGTCACTTAGAACGTGGCGGTTTTGCTCTTTCTCTCTGCTCACACTCGCGCACAATCTATTTGCAGTGACACGACTTTTATAACTGTCGTGAAATTAATAAAATATGTTTCAACGGATCAAACACACCGAAATACGAATTTTACAAAAAACACTAAAAATAAATGTATATTATACCGCGGCGGTTTAATTACTATGAGATGTAAAAAAAATGTTTTTTTCATTAGATTGGACACTTAAAAAAAGTACGCATAATTAGCATAATTTGTTTTTAAAAGTTTCTGCACAATTAAGAGCGGTTACACGATTCAAAGTTTACCTGCGCAAAAACAAATTATTATACTCTCCAGTACCTTCACTGGCTCTATTACACTACCAAATATATCAAAGAATAGAATAACACATTATATTATTATTACACAATAATATGAATATTATATTTAGTACGCTTAATATTATACAGTAGAAATTGGTTACATTTTAATATTATTAGCATACAGCCTAGAAGATTACGTTTCCTCCATGTCACTCATAAATAATACGATTTCCACATCGTAAAAAAGTTTTTAATTTCGTTTTTGATATACTTTGTGTGGCTAACCACAACGGCAAATGATCTGCCCAGTATGGTGACGTATAACACATCATTTACGTAAATGAAATCACACGATATATTGTATGATATACCCTTGTTATTTTCGGAAATTATTTTCAATTTAAATGTTTATTAAACTGTATAGTAGCTAGTATAAGTAATAGGTAACTGTATGTTTTTTTTTCTTTCTCACTTAAAAAAATGCTCAAGATAATGTTTATTTCAACAGACTACATGTGTACAAAGTTCAACAAAATACTATTATGCAATTTAATCTAATAGTAAGTATGGAAATACTTTCAAGAAAACAAAAATTGATTGTAATAATTTTTATTCACGCGTGGTTTTATAATAATATAATTGATTATGTTTTATGCTAAATACGTGAGTAGCATATTACAACATAGTTAGCGAGCTTTAAATTAAATACTTATAACGCATATTTGTACACAGAACAAAATGTATTTTACATCGATGCAATATATATCATACAGACATGATTTTTACACTTCCTATAATTAATTTCTTACATATTATTATTATTATTATTAATAGAAACACGCGTGTCTCACGTAATATTATTTTGTAGAAATTATGCTTGAAAAATATATAAGTATTTTATATTATAGTACCGACTTTTCAGATGTTCACAAAATAGAAATACAAATATTGCGAAATAGATTCAGACATAAAAAATTTTAATAAGTGCAAACAATAATAATTTATAAAATATAAGGTGGGTATCTTTTTTTATCAGTTAATACATTTTTAGCGTGGCTCAAAGAACACTGTGTTGTTGTTCTACTGATGGTTTTGTTTTTATTTATTTTATATTTCCCTTAAGATTTTAAAACGACGAACAGTACCCATAAAAATTATCATATTGTGTATTTCGTGGTATTTTTCTGTTTAACCAAACTGCATAGATAATTCTACCATATATGATTAAATATATCCACATCCATGGTTGTATATGTGGACTGAAGATTCTAATTTCAAAAATCGTTGTCCCACCTCAAGCTGGAAATTAATTTCGGTGGGAGGAATCCTAAACCTACACCCAGCTATGGTTTTGTCTCTGCCGACAAGAGGGCCTTTTACACGTTTATGTTGTTACTATGAGAGTATAAAATTTCGAATTACTATGCAAGTATCATGCGACATCCACGATGACTGTACATCCGGATGGACTACTACTTTTTATCGTATCGTGATATTTGACATGAAATTTACAGTTTAGTTAAGAACGTAATATTATATACATAATACTCATAAATGTATTCATTTTTTTTACAGACAAATATTTAATTCGATGATATTCTTCTGAGATCATTACCATTTCTATTCTATATAACATATTATTTCAATTTGTTTGAACCAATTTAACATAGACTAGAATTGGTAAACTCGTATGGAGTAATACACCGTCGTCAAATTGTTTTATAGAAATTGGTTAAAAATGTTTAAAAAACATCATAAAATAGTTATAACATAAGAAAAACAAAAAAATTTTAACGTACGTAAAGAAATTAATTATAATATTGTATATGTATAAATTCCATCAGCACGGTTGATAATAATTGATATGTCTAATCGGCAGTGGCATATAATTTTCTAAAGCAATAGAACTTTCAAGAACTGAATATTATTATAATCATATATGAAAAAACAAAATTTATAATAAAAATAAACTAATTATCACAAATCATATTAATTGTACAAAATCAAAAAAAAAAAAAATTGAATTGACTTTGTTATTTAAAATTATTATAATATGTAACTCACTAATAATTAAAAAAAAATGATATGCAAATCCCAAAAGTTTATTAATTTAAATTTTTATTTATTCTATTTTGAAACTATTTATAAGTTCGACTGGAAAAAAATAGAATCAATCAGAAACAATGGAAAAAACATTATTCCACCAATTAATAGTTCTAACAAATAAGAAAACTCTAATAGTTTTCTATATTCACGGTTATTAGTTTAGTTTTATGTAGAATCGTGTTCATAAATAAATTAAATTGCATTTATGAATTATGTATTAAATGTTACAGTTTGTATATACGTTGAGTAAGCGCAAAACAAACAAAAAATATGGATGTTCAAGAAATTTTCTCCCGAAACATTTAATAAAGCCATTTAAGAAAATTATATGACTACTGTGACGATGGGAATAAAATATTATATTTTAAACAAATAATTTATTAATTAAAGGTAATTTTTTTTATTTAATTATGTATTTATTATATTTATTAGTATTTATTTTCGGTGCTGATATTATCGTTGACGGGTATGTATAATTTTTATCTTAATCTTATGACTTTAATAAAATAATTTAATATATTTTGCTGATTTATCAAATAAATGAGTAGAGTTATACTTAAATGTATTTTTCTCATGACCTATAATTGATGATTTTATTTTATTTGCTTGAACGTCTGGTGCCAATAAAGCATTAATATCTCTATTATTTATCTAACTGTAATTTAAAATACAATTGGTTTTAACCATTAGTAAAGTATAATAAATAGCCTTCAACATATCATTCCAATTATAGTTGAGTTGTAAATTTTCATAATATCGAAAACGGGAAAGCTTTATCTGTTATTATTCCAATACGTTTTATTTTTTTTTTTCTGTGAGTTTAGGGAAAATTTCAATGGTGCATCATAATATTATGTGGTTAGTTGGACCTTGAAGATAAACAGCAAATTATATATCATATAAATATGCTTTAATCACAAAACTACATTCCAAGTGAACAAACTAAATACACATACGAGTGTCTATAATTCATTACTCGCATATACAATATAATTTAGATGAAGTATTATGGACTGATAAAGTATAATCTATTATTTATTATTCATATTATCATTTAATTTATATTAAATTTATATTAATGTTTAATAAGCTTATCAGTGATATTTCATACCGACCACCTGTTACGTGATTATTATTTCAAAAGTGATATTATTAAACTTGCAATATTATATGATACTTATGATTTTGTGTCAAGGAAACTAATTTATAGTATGTGATATACCTATCTATTACTGTAGGTTAAATTTCGGGGTCTTTAGATTTTTTTCCTGTGTAATACACTCAAAAATAATAATCCCCGTAAAACGCATATACGTTTTTAGCAATTGGATTAATTTTATTGTTTTACTTATCATGCTATGTGTGATACAACTATGTAAATATGATTAATAATAACTATTTGTTGTTAGAGTTTTAGTTTTTATGGTCAGCGCTGTGTTATGATTATCTGTTTCTTAATATCTTGGAATTTAACCATTTTTAACTTGTAACATGTATATACTAAATTCCATACTAATATTAATATAATACATTATATTTAGATGTAATAAAGCGACTATTAATTTTAAGCGCTTAATTTATTAACATATGCATCAAATAAGCATTATATTTCCAAGAAGTATTTTCATGAGTATATGTGTCTTAAATTTAAATTTGTTATGCAAATCTCTGATGAATTACTCCTAAGTACTGACTTGTTAAATTGTATAAAATATTGTGAATTAATACTTGTTGTACATGAGAGGTGACAATCAAAAACGTACTAGGCATTTTTAACTAAATCGAATAATACATTAAATCATATTGTAAACATAAGGACGGTACGCGGGTATAAAGGAATAAGTCAATTTTAGCCATTTTTCGATTTTTACCACATCTAGAAAAAAAAAATATCTCTATTGTTGTGATTTTAAAAATTAAAATATTGATGAATTATTTCTTATCATATATTGGCTATGAAAAATTAAACAAGTCAAAGTGATCATTTAGAATGAGCGGGTAAAAGGGAATAAGACTTTTCAATAAAATTGTAAATTTTGACTTATTCCCTTTTACTTGCGCACCGTTAATTATTATTTTGTTTATTTTATTTAACAAGAAAGTGATCGGTGTCACAAAAAAAAAAAAAAAAAAAAAAAAAAAATGAAAAAATAATTATTTTGGGTATGAAACAGTAATAGTAATTAGACCAAAACATCTTATTTCCAACGAACTAATCTTTGTAAATAAAATAATTTAAATGTTGTCAAAAACGTATTTCTTATGCGTATTAAACTATCATTATCAGAGTTAGAACAAAACGAACTATAGCCTATGTTTTTTTGTCAAAAGGTACTATTTTTACGTTACAGCAAAATGTACTATTTGCCATATGAATATTCTGCCACCAACAAGGTATCATTAAAATAAAACGTAGATAGGTAAGTAATATTTTCTAGTTTTATACTTGGAAATGTTTAATTTTTTATTTAAGAAAGCGGTATAATTAAATGCTATTTAAAAATGAGTGGAAAATTACCAACAGGTTAAAATTAGATAATTTTAATTATTATTAATGATAAATAATTTTTTTTAACATAAATATTTATGATAGCAAATCGTGACTAAGCATAGTTATGACTGTACCCATCTAAATATAATATATAAATGGATGTTTGCCTATTTGTTAGCTAGAGAAATTTTTTTTTGTTTACCACCTGTAATAGCCACCCACTATTAATGAAAGACACCTATTAAAAGGTAACTCACACAGGATTTTAGTTTTCAGTTCAAGAAAAAAAAAATATTTTTATTTTATTTTCCACCAGTAACAGCTACTTACTACTGATAGTGGTTACTTGCAACGGCTACCTGTATTTGAGGACGGATACCTAATACTGATAATGGCCACCTGTTCCTGATGATAGATACCTGTTAGACTTTACATATGATTTTAGTTTTGAACTCACGAAAAAAAGAATTTTTTTGTTTACTATCTGTAACGAGTATCTATTACTCATAACAGCCACTATCTACAGCCACCGGAAATTGGCGATGGATATATTCTATTAATTTACAATATTCCACACTTTAAAACACAAAACTGCCTATACTGAAAAAAAAATGAAAAATGCTAATAGTTAGTACGTGACTTCTCATACTATAAAAAATCAATAAGTGTATAAATAATTTAAAAATAAATTCACAATCGTCTATAGTATTAAAAATTAAATCAAACTACTGTCTACTGGTTTTCATTAAATAATATCTTATTAAATTATATTATATTATTACATTTTTTTTAATGAACATATTTACTAATTTTAATTGCGTAAATACATGAATAACAATTTTTTTTACTTATATAATTTTATTATGGTATGTAGATATATTATATTATCTTATTTACTATTTTATTACTACTGACCGAGTACTGGGACATAAATATTAAACAACTAAGTAATGAAATATAATCCAGGGGTTGGAATAAATAGAAAGTAAGTACACATCAAACTGAGAAAATTCGATTTCAAACTTAAATTACATAATATGTTATGTTACTTATGACTTTAGGAGCATTTAAAGACTCGAAAAGTCGATTTATATTATTAATTTAAAAATATAATAAAGGTAATGTGATCCGTGACTGTTAACCACATTATACCAGTTTACCATGGCGTACAAAATACAAGTCATTACATGTTTCGTATCAATATAGCTATAGGTATTACAAAAACCAACAAAAACCAATCATAGTTTACTTCGATTTCTATTCCATTATATGAATGTACAGGGTGGGCCTGAGAAACGGAAAAATGTAAAATAACTCTCACAGACGTTTAAAAAACATTTTTTAAATATTTATTATTAAAAACATAGAGTACATAATATGCCATTTTAAGTTCAAAACACTAAAATATCAAGTTCGGAAAATAATCTCAGTAAGATGGTGTCCTTTCTTCTGTATACATTCCTGGAATCGTGTATGGAGGTTTTGCATGACTCTTTGTAACATATCCATGGGAATTAAAGCAATTTCTTCTTGAATTCTTTTCTTCAACTGGAGAAGTGTTGATGGTCGAGTGCTGTACACTTTGTTTTTTAGATGGCCCCACAAGAAAAAGTCACATGCTGACAAATCAGGTGACTTTGGGGGGGTCATTGAATGTCGCCGAACCGCGAGATGATTTCATTATCAAAGAGCTGTCGAACGGCTGCCATTGATGGTCTTGCAGTATGAGCTGTGGCTCCGTCTTGCTGAAACCACGGATTGACAAGACCAGGAAGATTTTCAAGCTTTTCCGCAACAAAATATTCAAGCATAGCAACATATATCGAGCTGATGTTACAGTTGTTGAATTCCCTTTTTCGTCTTCAAAGAAGTAAGGCCCAATTACACCATGCGTTGATAAGGCACACCACACTGTAACTTTTGGACTGTGTAAGGGTCGTTTATGTAAATCACGAAGGTTTTCAGGTGCCTAATACCTGCAATTTTGCTTGTTTACATATCCATTGATGTGAAAATGGGCCTCGTCCGACATCAACAGGCTGTCAATAAAAGTGGGGTCGCCATTCATTTTTTCCATCATTTTCTCACAGAAATCAAGCCTTGCCATGTAGTTCGTTGGTTTCAGTTCTTGCACAATTTGAATTTTGTAAGGTTGGAAGTTCAAATCTTTGTGAAGAATTCGACGGACAGTTGTTCGTCTGAGATCCAATGCTGCTGTTTGTTTTCTTACAGAACGTCGTGGGCTTTTTTCAAATGACATCCTAACTGCTTCAATGTTCTCAGGAGTTCGTTGAGTTCGCTGAGCTCCCGGTGGTTTCTTTTTGAGAGCTGAACCTGTCTCCTCA
>JACXSJ010003841.1:0-18685 GCA_014851325.1 Pentalonia nigronervosa | reverse complement strand
TTATTAAATTAATTTAACTTATGCTTGCTCTGAAAATTCTCTGCATTCTGGTCTAGATGTTGATATTACGTTTAAAGTACTAAATAATTATACAATTAGTAGATTGTGCCTTTCGTATAATCACGCCCCTGGAAAATGCCCTAATGCCAGTGCCCAGCTACGGCCCTGCATCGATGCACGATATCGTGTATACCCAAAAACAAAATTTGCCACTACATCTGCAGTATATATTATTATTTATGATATATATATATGCTATACATACAATAATAATAAAGATATATAATTTCATTTTTCATTATTGATTCAATATTCAATAAATGTTTTCTTGTAGTTAAATTCAAAACATTTTAAATGTCACTGTCGATTAATAAACACAGAACATTTAGAATTAAATATTATTTTTAATAATTTTTGTAATGTTCATTAAACGTTTTCTAATAATTAAAACTAAAATATTTTAAATTTAACTAATTCAAAATCCACAAAAAATATTTTCAAAATAATGTTATATTAAGTTAATAACATAATGTTGTTTTAATATACTTTTAATATACTTAAATAAACTGAATGAGTATATTAAAGAAATATTATAGATAAAATATTACTTTTTTAAATTCTGAATAATGTAATAATAATGTTGAAAATATAATATTCAAGATTTAATCTAGTTCAAAAGTTATTATAATATTGATGTTACTAATTTGCCGTCTGGGTAATAACACAGTTGGTTGAATTAATTTTTGTAGAAAACACTGCATTTGAAAATAATATTGAGTGTATAAAATATAATAATATACTTTAAAAGTTTCAAGCACCCATGAAAATTTTTTTAAATTACAACAAAATAACTAACATTGTTATTCTTTATTTAAATATTTAATTTCGTCCAAATTTGAACTTAAAATATCTATAAAAATCAAACATATGAATATATTTTTTTGATTTTTTGGTTACTCTATTAACTATATACGAGAAAACTTGTTTTAAATTGTCAATCCTTAGCTATAAAAATTGAACATTTTATAAATGTTTAACTACAAAATAATTTGCATATGTTTGATAATGAATTTTGGTCAAAATTTAAAGTTTAAATGCTTATAAAAAAAAATTGTGCCCTTGTATTTTTAATGTTTTTGATCTACTACCATAACAACTCATGAGGAATCTTGTATTTAATTTTCAAGTATTTTGATCAAACAAAAATTTTTATATTTATAAAAAAAGTTTCAAAAAATCAAAAATTTCTTAGACTTACAATTAGTTTAAAAATTATCAAAATATTTTTTAAATTTTTTGATGTACAGAAATTGATAATCTCAACACTTGGTGACATTTTCAAATCGGTAGTTTACAGGTGAATATTTAATGTATAATTTCAAAAACGCTCATAAAAAATTAGTTTGATTTTTCGGTTAATTTTTTTTTAGATTTAGAAAAATATATATAACATTTCATGTTGAATTTTTAAATCTTAGATTTAAAAAGAAAAATTTTTATGAATTTACTAATAAAAAAAAACTGCAAATTTTCGTGCTTTATATGTATTTTATAGACATTTTAACTTTAGAGTCTTATAAAAAACTATTATAGACTTACGCTTCTTTATTTTAATTTTTTACTTACAACCAGTTATGAAGAACCTTATATTAAATGTTCCAGTGTTTTGTCTGAATAGAAAATTTTTATCGACAATAATAAAAAAAAAAGACTGAAAATGTACTATGCTTATAAAAATCTTAAAAAAAGTCAAAATGTATTGAACATTTTTTTGTCTATAAAAAATGGTTGTATAAACATTTGGTGAAAATATCATGTATTTACAGTTATTCGTTTTTAAATTACACCAAAAAAACCAAAATCGATTTTGTTGAAAATATAGGCATCCCATTAAATACCCAGTGCACAGTAAAGCAGTGCATTAGCGACCGTTTTTAAAAACGCGGATTTTATGAGCATACTTTACCACACATTTAATCGTTATTGATGCATAAAGCCACAAACACTTATTTTTAAGAACATATATTTCGTAATTTTTTAGTAGATAATATAAATTCGAGTTCAACTAATAACCATTATCTTTCTTGATAGACTTATTGAGAATTTTATTCAATAAAAAAAACTTCGTCATTGAATAGTTAACTACAGTATTGGATGTGTTTAATCTGATAAATTAATGTAGGTATTTGATGAAAAGCTATTCCTAGCGGAGACATTTTAAATAAATAATAGTAGTCTAATATTTTTGTACTTAACTAGATAGAGAATTTTACGTGAATATTTTAGTTATATTCCTCCTATAGTTGGCTCTACGCATGCTGATATATATTAAAAAAATGTCGCCCGGTTATTAAAGAATACTACTCACAATAGGCCACTAAAATATTTCACAGCGCAACACTTACGACGCCTAGCATACTAATTAAAATATCCACTGGTTTATGAAATTATTGTTTTAGAGTTTACGTAATATGTGAAAATTAAAAAAAATATTTGTGACTCAACCAATAGACACCGACACTTTTGAGGTAACAGTGACCCTAGTTTTCTTCCATCCATTTTATGTGTTTTGGAAACCTATAGGTATGCAGGTAATAAATTACTAATATCAATAACAATTATGTGCATTTAATATTTATTCAGAAATATGCAATTATTATGAATTTTCTCTAAAATGTACCCATCGTTAAAAACTAACAGATAATAAAATAAATGTCTACGGAACGAGCAGATTTTCAATCATAATTCTTTTATGTCAACTAGGTATAATAAGTAAAGTCAACTGCCAGAATTTTTAATAAGAAAAATGCTATACGTACAGTCGGTGTACTGCGTAGGTAACAATTACGTTACGTAGTCATTTTAGTACAAAGTGCAGATTTGTATCAAGAGTCCGACGCGGGTCGATAGGTTTAAAGATTTTTATACCATACACTTTATGGCCATATCTTAGAATTTAGATCATATATATATATTATTTGGACGGAGTCATGTCCATCTTGTTCGCGTAAACAATTTGACGCACGTCATAATACGTATGTGTTAATTACATTATACACGACGATGCCTATGGGCGAGTGAGTCGTGCCTTCCACGCATTCGCGAGTATAACCGTCCCGTTTTACTCTTAAAAATTGGATTAATATTGTTCGACAGTGTTTAGATCACGCTTGCCGAATGCGTAGATTACACGCCTCGCCGAGAGACTCAATAAGTGCTTCAAATTATATCGAATTATCGGGACACGAGAGCAACACGGCCCGCAGTCGTTTGTTGCCCAGTGTCCTTGTTACGTCGCACTCGCACGCCAGTACGTCGTACAATATGCGACTTCGATTTTGAACCGATGCGCATCGATACCATCGCTTTTCTTCCCGCGGAATGTTGTATGCGTTCGGATCAAATATCCGGTTCTTTAATAGTTATCGAAAATTCCAGTTTCAGTGGTATTCGTAGACATATTATTACAATAATATTAAAGACGATTTAATATCTGTATAATTATATTTTAATTGCCTACGTCGGTCGTAGTCGCCAGTATTGCCCGACGACCACATATATAGCACACTGCAGTACTGGCACAGAATTATTCTGAGTTATCGCTCGCCGGACGACACATCGACTTTCTTATCAACCGAAACGTGTTCCGAGATATGGCACGATGATAAGAACGATTCCCGTTTTTCAAACGCGACATTACGTTTTATTTTTTTAATCTATTCTGCGTCATTTTGCGGTGACAGTGTTTTTATTATTCTCGTTCCGCGTCGAACAGTTCGTTTCCGTATTCTGCTCTGTGTCGACTGCTATGCGGTTCCTGGATTCGTTGGTTCGACTTTACCAGCTGACCGTTTCAGAAAATCGGGACATCGGCGCCTGAAATCCCGCTGAAAATAGTTTTTTTTTTTCGTATGCTGCCGGTTTCCGACTTTTTGAGCGCAATACTATGCGCACCAAGCGCCATCACTTCGGTGTCAGACACATATGTCTGTTAATCTTCATCAACGTTTTAATGTAAGTGTAAATAATGATGAATTGCATCGTGTCTCGCCAAAACATCACAACGTTCAATAACTTCTCTGTGTTTATACATGTGTAGCGAATGAGATTTTATAGAGAAAGAATAGTTAAACCGCGTAGGAAGTCGGGTTAGATACTTTTTATATGTATATAAAAATATGCCTCATTCACTTGGTGTAAGTCGAACGTGGGTAACATTTTTAAATTAATAAATATATTTATTATTATTATTAATAATTTTTGTATTATTACTTATTATTACAATTAGTAGTGTTATTGCAACGACTGTTATATTTATTTAACAGAAGCTTTTTTAATGTTGGTTTCACATTGTTCACACATCTGCTGGTCCATTGCTGGTTTCGTAATTTTGTATTCATGGCACATTGGTAAAGTAATATAATTTGACAATAACACTATATCTTGTTTTGAGGTGAAAATCCTCAATATTTTTTCTAATTTTTATATTTTTCCAGTGTATTTCTATGTAATAACTATTTAATTTTTCATATATTTTAAAATTCAATTTTACATAAAATAATTGTTTAACCATTTATAATACCAAATAAACATTTGTGTCGAGTTAGAGAACATAGAATGTCATTATTCAAAAATGAAAATAATATATAATATATAATTTTCCCAGTATGCAGTATTGTACTCATAAACTTGATAAGATTGTGATCGATAACATGTGTACACTATACAGATTACAATGTAATAACCATAATAATTAGAACTACTATAGTACAATTATAATTTATATAGTATCATAATATTTACAGTGACAAAATCTCATTCTGTACCCTTTGAACTGATTGTAAAATTCAATACGTAGTTACTCTATAACAGACACTATATTATGTACAGTTTCTAGGCACATAGTTTTCTGGTGTTCTTAAAATGTTCTGTTTGTTTAAATTATATAAAATACTTTAACTTCTATAGATTATTGTTGTATTACATTAGGTAGTTCAATTTACACATGACCGTGTATATTATATTTGTATTATTAAGAAGCTTCAGAATCAGATAATCACAATAGTAATTAAAAGTATTTCATTATTATAGCTGTAAAAAAAATGTATATACAACAAGTTAGAAACTATTGCTTATTTCCTTACTACAGAGGGACATATTATATATGTGACTATGAATTACTGCAGTAATATAAACTTGTAACACCCACTAAACTGTACAATATCCTTATTTTCTATTTTTTATTTTTTAAATTTGAGGATATGGCCTCCTTTGCTTTCACTGATTGTGTCTTAATAAATAGGTATGTTAGAAAATACTACAGAGAAAGTTTTGGTGGCCGACCTCATACATTGTGCTTCATTATTAATCCATTATTATAATTTTTATAGGATGTATAGAAAATGTGATATTATTAGTTACATTTTTCTGACATTCCTTTAGTTACTTCTATCATACACATAAATTATTATATTATTTAGATAATCGTTCAAAATATTGACTAATCATAAAACTAAAATTAATTTAAAAATGTTAAACAAAACATCTTTTTAATAATTTAAATATTTTTAGGACAACTATAATTGCTGAAAACGAAAATATCACTGAAAGTTACTATAACTCACTGAAATATGATAATACTTCAACCATATTTATACATAAAGTAAGTTTTTTCAAATAATATGTTTATTTAAATAATCAGTAGCTTGCATTTTAATTTATGCTTTATTAATCAGACAAGAATTAGCTAAACGAAATTCATATTCATCAAAAATAAAATATTGTTTTGTTTTTAGAATACTGACAAAAGTTCTTCTCAAAATACGTTCAATTATAAGCATAGGTGGAAAAATATTTTAAATGTTTTAGATACATGTAATAAAGAGATTATTTTTTCTAAAATACAACCAAATCTTGACACCAATGAAGGGTAATTACAACTTTACATTTTTTATTTTTTATATTTTTATTTTGTTAAACATTTTTTAATATTTTTTATTTTAGTATTGTATCAGAAATAGAAGAAAATCTAATGACAAATAATCTTAACTCGAGTTCAGATTTTATAACTAAAGATAATTTGGCTGAAGAATATATTACTATTAAAACTCATCTGGTAGATGATGATGAATTTAAAGAAAGTACATTTCAGTCTGTTGATGCAAGTACATCAGTCCGCAATGCTACCATAAATGAAGATATTCCGTCCTTTAGAGAATGGACTAAAAAACAATTAGAAGAAGCTGAAAAACAACAGAGTATGAAAAAGTTAACAATTTGTATGGCATATAATAATTTAATCTACATTATTAATTATTTTAGCTACTAATGAAACTAAGTATAACCAAAATAAGAAAATATTGAAAAAAAATTATGCATCACCCGAATGTGGTGCTAAAGTAGTATCTACAAATCCTGAAGCAAAATATCCACACTTATTATTAACAAAACCTTCTGATGAATATTTATTAAATTTATGTAAAAGTACTACTTGGTTTGTTGTTGAATTGTGTGAAGCAATTCAAGTGAAAAAAGTATATGAAAATGATTGTGTACACTTACATTAAAAATAACAATATTATTTTATTTTTAAGATTGAACTTGCAAATTTCGAATTGTTCTCGTCAACACCAAAAGAGTTTTCAGTGTATGTTGCTTCTCGACTGAATTCACGTATATGGACGCCAATTGCTAATTTAGTGGCTGAAGATGTGCGAGTATTGCAAGGATTTATTTTAAATACAACAGATGAAAATGAATTTAACAAATACATTAAAGTTGAGATAAATTCACACTATGGAAAAGAACATTATTGTCCAATATCAGTATTCAATGCATATGGATTATCAGAAATTGAAGTATGATAAATTTATGTTTTTAAAAATTTAATAAATATACATTTATAATTTATTTATTAACTATTATTAATATAATATATTTGTATTTGTATTTCTAGGTGTTAGAAAGATCAGATGAAAATGGATTGGAAATTAATATTGCAGAAAATGAAGATGCTGATGATTTGGATGCATTGAATGAGGAAATTCAAAATAACCAAAATAAATCAATGGATAATAAAAATACATTACTCGACAGTGCTCGTGTGGCAGTGATGTCAATTGTTAAAATAGCTGCAGATGTATTAGATATTAGGCAAAAGAATACCAACCATTTTTCTAATTATACATTAAATAATAACACTGATAATATAACAGAAGTTGAGTTATCGAAATGTATTACTCCAGGATACATAATGGTCTGCCACAGTTGTAATGACACATTTTATAAACAGTAAGTTTTACATTTTCTGTGTTATGTATGAGAATATAAATAATTATATTTTAATATTATTTTCAATAGCATGTTTGATACTATTAGTTGTGAAGCAGATCGTTTAACAGAGATGTATCAAAATACGTACATTCACAATACAATAATGAATAGTGATGCATGTGTAGAATATGGATTAGATTTTGTAACAATAAAAAAAAAATCTCTGCGGAAAATTTCTTTGATTAGTGATCGAAGAAAAAATTTTATCCTTTCAATTTTCTCACGTGTTAAAATAGCTGCTTTGTGTAACACTTTGGCAATTGTGCACAAAAAAATTGTATTAAATAAAGCAAAACGTGTTTACATTAGTGATAATTTGATAATAAATCTGCAAACATCGATTCCAGATGAAAATGAATCAACTTCTAACGATAGTATTACAAAACATCAGCAATCAAAAAATGATATATCCTATTCTGACACAACTAATGATAATAAATCGACTGTGAATTTGTCTAGTTATATCGAACCTATAATTTCTCAGATATTACCTACCAAAACATTTTTAAGTTCAGAAGAAGATCAAGAATCACCAAATAAATATTATGTTAAAGAATCTACAATAGTTATTAATGAAAATGCTACATTATCTTCATCATCACATATAGAGTTGAATTCAACAAACGAAGTTCCTATTCCAAGTTCCAGTCAATGTATATTATTATCTGATCTTAAGAGTATATTATTATACTTACCTAATTATTTAATAATTTTTCAGTTGAAACTAGTTATATTGTGGAAAAACCCATAGACTCTGAATTCCAAAATAATTTTGAAACAAACATTACAAACGAAGGAACATTAGTTGATCCACCCTCAGATACATTTGATAGTTTTTTCAAAGATTTTGAAGTTGAAGAACATGATAATGACAAATGTAATCCTACGGCAGCAGAGTCATTAGTACATCACACTGTACAACCCTCAGTTCAATCACAAAATACCAAACAATCATTATTTATTCGCCTAGCAAATCGTATTAAAGTAATATATAATAATACATAAATAGTAATATATAATTACTTTAATAGTCATTTATAGTACATAATATAAGAATCTCGGCATTGGACTAACATGATATTAGGCTGACAGTGTATATATTATAATTTATTCTATCTAAATTATATTTTTTAATATTTAAAAATAGGAATGTATTACTAAATTATAATTTATTATTCATATTTATTATTTGATATTAATCTTAGTTCTACATATTATTAATAAAATCATCAAAAAAAAAAATTCAATTTAACAATTGAAAATTAAAAAAAAAAAAATACATTTATAGTTTGATATTATAAGTTATACCTTTTAGAAAATCTATAGGGGTTTTATTAAATTTATCATTAATTAACAATATTATTTAACCGTTTCTTATGAACAGCATATTTTGGATATTCTCAAAGGTTTGGTTCTCCCAATAGTATCAATTTAATTTGATCTAAAACACCAGATTTAATTATGAATTATAAATTAAATATATATAATATTAAACAAATTATGTATTACTACATTAGTATTAACGTAATGTGTTCTGCTGTTCTTTTTTTATTAATGAAACAATATATAAGTAGCCAATATGATTCACTCTAATTAAAGTCTTTCAATGTTTTTGCTATAACTCTTCCTTGTTTTGATTTTGAGGTATATTTAATTTGTTATGACTTAATGACCAAAATTCTGGTCAAAATAAGGGTGGAAATTGAGACACTGTTTTATTTCTAAATGATTGACAATTTTTTTTATTTACATAAGTCTCATCAAATCAATTATAAATTTCCATTGGTATATACTGTTTTAATTTCATTAAATATTGCAAATATTTCATTTGGTGGTAAAAATGCTAATACAGGAATATAGCATTATTGTAAACTAAAATGTTTGTTGGTGCTATAATCAGTAGCTAATTCACACGATTTAATTTTCCTCCAATCATTTTGTGCCAAATGAAAAAAACACCCTTCTTTTTACACATTCTGGAAATATATTGTGCATTGCAATTAATTGCTGCTTTTTCAAAATCATTTTGATGATATATTTTCAATTTTCATTCAAAAAATTATATATGCTGGATAAGTTCATAACCATAGTTATTGCCGATCTCAATTAAATCTCGCAATAAATGTTCATAAGATTTTTGATTTTTACTTGACATTAAAATATAAACAAGTGGTAGAATTCTTGAGTTCGTTCCTCCTACTGGTGTGTGAATAGTGTATATTTGTAAAAATATGTTTGGGTCTGTTTTAAAAGTCCCGTCTATAATTGAAAATTTAATTCTTACAATTTTTTTAATTTCAAATTTAGTTGCAAAAGTCAGTAACTTATCATTTTTTATTTTAGACTCATGTAATAGAAATGTTGGATATTGTTTCATAATATAATACTTAATTTAATTGTTGAGCTATAATTATAAATAAAAGCTAAAAAAAATGTATATAATATTGTTATTGCAATAATAATACCTAACGTCATATCATTGGCTATCGGCTCACAGTCGTAGTCTCTATAATATAAAATAAAATAAAATAATTATGAATTATAATTATTCAATTGTTCTTTTTTGTTTATAGGATTTAGAACGCAATATGTCTCTCAGTGGTGAATATTTACAAGAGCTTAGTACTCGTTATAAGAAACAAGTTGACGATATGCAACGTACTATTCTAGAGTTAACTGAAGAAAATAGAATGAAAAGGGAACAAGATTTAAAGATTTATGAAGAAATAAAATTTCTTAGTGATCAGGTGGCTTCTCTTCAAAATTCATTCCACTGTCTAAAAACTGAAACGGAGAATTTAAATTTGGTGATTAATTATATTTATTTTGGTTTATTAAACTGCAGTAATCCCTCATTATCCTCCGATTCTTTATCCGCGATTTCAATTATTTGTGATTGAGTCAGTGATAAAATTGTATTAATGCGATAATATTTTTTTGTTATTATACGAACTCTGTAGATAATTTATTTTAGAAAATTGTAAATAATTGTTATTATATTGTTAGGTATACTATTTATATGTTTGGTTAACTATACAACTATGTTTATATGTATTGTATGCACAGATAAGCATTACATTGTGACTTAATTTATTCTTGTTAATTTGTTCAGTGGTCGTTCCAATCAAATATGCAAATTGTAAAAAATATTAATTTTATTGTAATTTTTAAAATTAAATACATATGTAAATAAAATCTAACCTCCCTTTTTACATTGCTTTATGATATCGTTATCAGGGGTTTCGATATTTACCCAACTTTGCTGGAACTTAACCCCCACAGATATTGAGGGATTACTGTATTCAATATTTGTTGTTTATGTATATAATTGTGACCAATTTTGTTCTAATGTTATAATGTATTTTTGTTTGCAGTTTTCAGTTATTGTTCCTGAAAGCAATCCTCTTAAAATTGGAATAATTTGTTTATTAATATCAACATATATACTTCTTAGAATGACAGGTATTATAGGAAAGAAAAATCAAGAATTAGAATGGAAAAATTCTAATACAGGATCAGGCGCACGTAGACAGTCTACTAATGATATTTCATCAAATATCAAAGAGAAACATAGACGTCCTAGTGAAGAAGCATTATTTTCATCTGGTAAGATAATATTTACTGTTGTAACTCCAATAGTATGATGAACCATAGTGTCTAAATGCCATAACAAAAAAAAAAAAAAATAAATAAATAAATAAATAAAAATGAGCATAAAATCTTATTTTTATTAATATTTTTTTAAAGAGCACAGTAGTAAAGTAACTATTTTATGCATGTGGAGTACATTATTTAGTGAGTATTGGTATTTCACATATTATGATTAGAAAATTAAAATTAAGGTATCATACATAATTAAGAATAATACTAATTATTTCTACAAAAAATATTTATTTTAATATTTAGATTTTTGAGGAAGTTTTTAAGTATTTTAAATTAATTATGAGTACATTGTTATAATGTTATTAATACGTTGAGTAAAAAATTAGTTATTAAATGGGACATAATTTTTCAAAATTATTTGACAATAATTAGCAGTTTAAAAAATTGTAAAATATGTCAAATTCAATGTATAAATTCACTATTATCTTAAAAAATGTGAAAACATTCCTAATACAGCAAAAAGAATAATATTATTTTTTTTTTTAACAATTACTTTTAAAGAATTGAATTCTATATTTTTAATTTTAGATAAAAAAGATAAATATTAACTAAACTGTTCAATTATTATAATGTTAATAGGAACCACTCATCAAGATTTATTAATTAGAAATAACAATGGAGAAAATATAAAAAATGAAAAAAAACGTAAAAAAAAGAGAAAAGAGCTTATTTTGAAATCAAAGTCAAATGCAATCAACCTAGAAGCAGGTGGTATTGATGGTAACATAAAACTAAAATCTACCTCTAGCCTTTCCCAAACAAATCGAAGAGCTTCCTCGTCTGAT
Organism: Pentalonia nigronervosa; assembly: GCA_014851325.1. Lineage (NCBI taxonomy): Eukaryota > Metazoa > Arthropoda > Insecta > Hemiptera > Aphididae > Pentalonia > Pentalonia nigronervosa. The sequence goes on along the minus strand of JACXSJ010003841.1, from coordinate 6,905 downwards.
CTTACAACATGCAATGGTTCAACACATGATTTCATACAAACCGCACTGTCTGTTAGAAATAAACGAATGTCAGGACCGTTACAACATAGCTTAAGTGTTATTGATTCTAATAAAAACAAAAATGCAACTGAAACAAAGTCTAAAAGTATTAAAACTTTTTTGAAAAAAATATTTTAGATTATTAAACTAGCTTGTAATTTAAATTTTATTGATATATTATTTGTTAACTATTTTTATGTTTTGTCCTTTGGTATTGTGAACTGATGTTATCTATTTATTAATATATTGTACCTATTAAAATATTATTTTATTAGTCTATATAATTTATGCAATCGTGTGGATCATTACAAACACATTTTTGTTGATTGACTATCATATTGTTTGGTGAACTTCATATTTATATTTTATTAAAAATTTAAGGTCTTTCACAATCAGAGCACAAATATATAATAATATAATAAGTATAGTAATATAATCTATATTTTAAGCATAGTTAAAATTGTATATCTATTTTTATACACTCTATTAAAATGTTAAAATTTATTATAAATGATCATATACATTAATTACACAATAATTATATATTTTTGTAGACATGTATGCATTATGCATATTGTGTTGTATGAACAATTTAAATAACAAAATTCTATTTAATGTATTAAATAAGAATATTCTAATTTAGTTATAAACTAATAAACTTCAGTCATTATAGCTATTTTATTTAATATTTTCTAAACAAATTGATCGGTATGTTGAAATTGTGAATTTCCTGGAAATATCATACAATCTTGTATAAATATTTAAATGATAGATATAAATTTTTTTCTTATTTATCTTGAATTTTTTTACATTTCTGCTTCGACATCTAAGGCTATTAGCATTACAATCATTATACATGTATTTACATTTTAATTGTGTCTTATTTAGTTAAAGTTGAGAAAAGGATACAAATTGAAGAAAAATACAAAAAAAAAAAAATAATAAATAAAACATTAGGTTTAATATTTTTATTGTTTTAAAGAACTACTATTTTGCTTTCGTTGACAGGATTTGAACCAAGACTTGTTCTGATAAGATGGCTTATGTCGAGCTCTACTCTTTGTTTTTTGTACTAAATGCATTCATCGAAGATATGCTTGATTGTGAGTGTGGTGCTACATAGTGATGGGAATGAAATCCAAATTCTTCAAAAATCCGCCAAATCCAGACTTCGGATTTCAGATTTCAGGCTAGAAAATCTAGATTTCGGATTTTGAAATCTGTAACTAGGATTTTTAGATTTTAAAATTAGAGGTTTGGCTTTATCATTGTAAATTTATATATTTTAATCATAAAACTTTCATTACACCACTTGATGGCCATTCTTTTAATTCTCGGACAAGATGACGACGGTTTAAAGTAGATATCTCAATAATTAGTAAACATTTCAAGTCTCATGTACTCATGTAATTATTTTGATACTTGTAAATTGTGATACTAATTTAATTTAATGCTTATAATATAACTTATAAATTTAGTTAAAATCCTTGAACTTATACCTTACAGTTTTGATATATATTTTTATTTTGTTAGTTACTTTAAATGAAGTTCTATTTATAATTAGTGTTTGAGTACTAAAGTCTATAAATAACATGTTCAAAATATCAATTTATTTTAAAAAATTTATAGTTATTTTGTATTTAATATAAATAATTTTTGAAAAAACACTAATTCAATGTTTTCAAATTCGAAATCCGGATTCAATGCAAAATCCGGATATACAGTAAAATTCAGATTTCGAACTTCAAACATCCCGATTTCAAACTCCAGCGAATTCGGATTTTTCCCATCATTAGTGCTACATGCTTGACAAATTGGTGGGCCACCTTTTGCTATCAAATATCCGCGTGCCATTCTTGTGTGTCCAATTTTGGCCCAATTTAGTTTTTTTTTCGTTAGTTGTACTAATATTTGGGTTTCTTTTCCATCATTTTACTGTTTGCTTAATTTGTTTTAGTTTATTTGTTTGGGTGCCCCATACGTTTTGCCATATGGAGGTTGTGTTTTGTTATTTTGTTTTCTTACATCTGTTGATGTACAATATGTTGTTGGTAATTTAAACAATGACTACAAATTGTTTTTTTATTATGGATATACCTACCTCTTCGTCATCTTTGGATGTATATTCAGTATATACCTATTTCTTGAAATTTGGTTAGATGTTCAATAGTAATTTTTAGTAGATTTTTTATATATATTTGGAGGTGTGTTTTCTTTGTATAGATTGTATTTATATTGTATGTGCTTATCCACAAAGGACTTGTTATTTTTTCTTTATTTGAGGTATTTCAAAATAGTCTTGATTGTTTCTTGATTGTTCTAGTGTTTTATTGTTCGTTGATGCTGGATTATTTGTTAGTCTGGATAATCTCGCAGCGTATAGAAATGTCAATTCTGTTCTTTTTAGGTCCGGTATTGGTTCTCCCGCTATATTGCAAATACTTTTGATTGGACTGCTTTTAAAGTCCCCTATGGCCATCCGCATTCCTGTGTTATAATTTGATCTATGTATTTTATTAATGTGTTTTTTTGCTGTGTTATAAAGAATCGTTATTTTTTCATTATTGTGGTCAACGGTATTGGTAAAAGGTGTATTTATTATTTTGTTTTTCATTTTGATAAAGTTGTGGTTGTATGAGGTATCATTGCTGCTGGAATAGAAGTATTTTGCTAATTTGTTAAAAATTTCATTTGGATTGGTTATTAGATTATTGTAGTTCTCATCAATTAGTTTTATTTTGTAGTTTCTTTTAAGCTCTTTTTGTGATTGTATTTTATCCTATATAAGTTTGGTATCTGTTTCTTAATTTTATATTATTAGTGAAAGTTTCCTATGATTTTTTTAATTATATATTTTGTAAATGTTCTGTGTCTTTTAGGTTTATATATGTTTAATGTATCTATATTTTTATGTTGTTTATTTCTATTTCTAATAATTTAGTATACAGATTCTAATTTGATCTTTGAAGTTTCATTTTTTGAGTTGTCAGACTGAGATAAAATTTGTATGGTTATGGAGAAGTGGTCGTTGCTAGTTATATTTATTATTACGTTCTAATCAATTCGTTAGGAAAGTGCTGTATTTGCAAACGATAAGTCGATGTTTGATAGGTTGCCATTTATTGGATTGATCTTGTGGGCTCAGTGTTATTTAGTAATATTATGTTGTCGTTTTTGAAATTGGTATCTAATTAATTTTAGAGTTTCGATCGTTTGTATTTCATCGATACCATATTTAGTTATAACTTCTAGTAGGAATGTATGGCCTTGAATATTTTTGATAAGATGTTTAAACTGCTCAAACGTTAGTGTTATTATTATTTTTATTATTATATGCTAGTCTTGCTGGTTTTAGTAGTTCATCTATATTTTCGGTAAATTTGCCTTTTTTTTTGTGTGTGCCTTAATGTTATTAATTGTTTGTTTGTTTTCATATTCTGTTTGTGCATTAATGTTTGTTATTTCCATGTTGTTTTGTGAATCAAATAAGTGTACTGACGAGCTGTTTTTTTTCTCGATCGATTCCCGATTGTTCTTGGGTCTTATTATTTTTTGGGGTTCTTGGTTTACTTGTATATTATATCCTGTGTGCCAAGAGCTTGGAAATGTTGGCTAATTGGAGTTGTATTGTTATTATCAATAACAATATCTGATATATTATTGTTACTGGTGTGTTCATTATTATTATAAGTTTTATCTTGTTCATTATCTGATTGAACAATTTGGTTAATTGTTTTTGTGTTGTCGTCAACATTTAGTTTTACTATATTGGCGTTGTTGGTGGATTCATTTAGAGGGCACCGTGTGGCGGTATGGTGGTTTTTCTGGTGACACGTAAAACATCTGTCATAAATATTCAATAGTTTGTGTTTTCGTGAGTGATTACTATAAAACTAGGTAACTTATCAAAGTCCATCCAGTATTATGTATATTTGACTACGGAAGCTTGGAATATGCTCAAATCCCGCTTCGTGTATTCCGGCTTCTAGATTAGTGATTGAGCTGACGGGTGTTATGTTAACCGAATGTAATGCTTGCAGTATTATTTCATCGGGGATCGTTGGACACACATTGGACAGTATGATCGTCTTGTTTGGATTATGGCATCTCCGTATTTTAATTGGTTTATCGTTTACGTAAATAGTTTCACGATTGTCAATTAGTTCGTCGACCAGGTTTTTATTTTGTAGGAAAATACAAAGTTTATCTTTCGATATGTGTGATATAAAAATTATATTTTTATGTAAAATAATATTAGCTATGGCCATTATGTAATCTTTCTATACAATTGTGCTTGCGTTGTATTTTATGTTATGACTATTGCTTAGTTATTTTTTTTTTTTTGGGGAGGTTGATTTTCGCCGTAGCTGTAGCATATGCTTGTGATATTTCAGGTTGATATGTAATGCTTTCTGTGGTTGTTGCGTTGAGTATTGACTTATTGTTCTCTTTAATCGTTTTATTTATTGGATTTAATGATTTCAAATTTATATTACTTTGTTGTACTGTGTTTTTGGTGATTTTTGGTTTCATAGATGATATGTTAGTGTTTTCGTGGTTAGATGATGTGGTGTTAATTTTAGTTTATGTATTAGAAGATAATAATTATTTTTTGAGTTATCCCTTTGGGTGATTTTGGAGATATCGGAGAATTCATTTCCCCCACGCTACCAGTTACTTTGTACCTTAAATAGTTTAAGAACCCATACCTTGTTCTCGTGTATTGTTGACTGCAATGCGACACCTAAAGCTTAGTAAATGCATTCTTGCGATAAGCACATAAACGGGAGTTAAACACGTACTGATATATAAATTAATAGTTTTTAAGTATAGAAATATAGTTTTGTATAATTTTATTTAAATGTGGAATGCTATATTTTGTTTTACAACAGTTTGAGTTATGACACAAAGAATTATACCAACAAATATAATATAGTACAATTAAAACAGTTCCTATATAATATTTTTACACCTTTACTAAATTTATGAATTATGAGTATATTGAATGACATTTTTATATCAGATGAGACAAAATTTTTTAGTCGTGTACCAATTTCTGTAATAAAAGTTTTACAACAATTTTATATGTCACTAATATATTATGATATATTATTATGTACTTCTAAACATTTTTTTCTCTGTGTGATCAAAGTTTTAAAATAATTTACTAATATTTGGTGTGTATTTTGTTAGTTTTAAATATTATTTTAATGAAACATAAGTAGTATTAGCTTCATCCATCAATGTATTATTCTCTGTTCAAATTCATTGTGGAAAATAAACTTCCAAAATTGTATGTTGATGCAAATATTGAGTGTATTTGGAATAAGCTACATTTTTTAAAGTGCAAAACATTATATTATCTGGAAGTGAGTTCCAAACTTTCAATATTTTATAATTAGTATCTTAATTATTTAGAAATTATTATTATTATTACTTTTTTTTTCATTAAATGCAAATTTGAACCATGAAATAAAAAAAAAAATTGGGGCGCCAATTAAACTATTTGTGAATTATTTTTATGGTTTTTTTCATTGACAAATAACTTGTATAATAGTTATATTTTATATAATTTATGGTACACAGTATTGACACTATACAGTGCACTGTTTATTTTTTCTCTCTGGTCCTTGCCCAACATAGATGAAATGTATTAAGCAAAATAATTTTTTAAATGTTTTTAATGAGTTATTTTAGAGTATATAAGAGTAATATACTCTTAATAATAAAAATATAAAGTATAATCAATGATATAATTACTTATTGTACAAATTTATTTTTAAATTTGTTTTACGTACCAGAATTATGTATTACTAATTTAACTATATTTTTTTTGGCATAAATTAGTTATGTATCGTTGGTACTACATAAAAAAAATACCTTTTTATATAAATATAAGTATTATATTTAAATTAATTAAATTATAAAATAATACTAAAAATGACCTAAAACTAGCTTAATTAAGTTAAAAAAAGGTTGGCAAGTGGGTGTCGCTCTATTGTACAGTAGGTGTCGAGTGGGTCACTTTTATGTATTAAATTTGAATTTAATGATATAAATCATTGTATATGAAAAACGATTTTGAGCAGACAGTTTGTCTACATAACTAAGTGTATTTTAAGATATTATTGCTATGAAAATAATCCATTTTACTATTAATAATACAGTAGTTTGAATTAATTTTTTTAATAATTATTTTAATATATTTTTTTGATATTTTGGTTACATTTTAAACTATTTACGAAAACCTTGATTTAAATTTTTAATCTTTAGCTATTATTGAAAATTTTGTTATGTACAAAAATTACCTATACCAATAAACATTTTGTGAACATTTCATATATTATCTACTGTTATTATTTTTGGTGTTACACCAAAAAAACAAAATTGATTTTGTCAAAAATTGGTTTCGCGTAAATATTCCCGTTTTCCCTTAATTTGTTTGTTGTTTTTTCCGACCCATTTGAAAATTATTGTGAATTTTTTACTTTTGACCTCCCCTCTCCACTATAGTATTAACTAGATTGACTTTCCTATTAAAAAAGATGTTGATGAAGAAAATCTGAGCACTATTACTACCCTAAAACGTGATGACAAACACAACATTGTAAAATCAATACATTCCATGCCCCGATCAGAATCTAAAACCGTATGGGAATTCCTGACCCTATACTCCGGCCCACGAGAGAAGTAACCCGTTTCGCGCATGCAGACTGACGGCAACGACCATTCCGAGACCTCTATTCCCCACTTTGTGTCATTAAGTGTCGGGTTGTGGCGTGCATACAGCGCGAAACAAGCGCTATACAGAGTGATTATAATAAATTGTCATTCATATTATTAACGTATAGCACGAGTGGAACAAA
>JACXSJ010003840.1:0-18695 GCA_014851325.1 Pentalonia nigronervosa | reverse complement strand
AACTGACAAACTACTCGTTTGAATTTTAAAATTAGTACATTAAAAATTTCAAAAAAATTATACATTGAATAATTTATAGCAAAAAAAGGGACTTCTCATTTGAAAAATAAAAGTTTGCATCGCCACAGGACACTCTTAAGGTAGTACAAGAAATCTCAAGAATCTGAAAATATGGTGTTAAAGTATATTTAAAAATTCCGAAAGTCAGAATTTGAATTAATTCATTATTAAATGAAAAAACGGGAGTGAGCATGTTTGATGAAACATTTTGTATATTAAATCGATTATATAGACGTATAGCATTATAGCTGACTTAGCTCGGGAAAAAATGATCAAACATAAAATACACTATATTGGTGTATCTACCTTGGTTTTAGAGTTCCTCAGTTCACGGAAAAATCGGAATCAGTTTATCTAAAGCTTTGTGAAACTAATTCGACTGAGATGATGGATATACTTGGAATATTTTTGGGGGTTTAGTGAGTTTCCACACGAAAAAAATTTGAAAGTTTGAATTGAGAATTTGTTTGTTTTTGTGTTGCATAAAAAAACTATATAATTCAATTTTTAATTAATTTAGGTTATTATTATTATTATTATTATTTTATATATTTATGTACAAATCACTACAGTTACTTGATTTAAAATGGCTATTTTAAACACGTAATTTGTATACAGTGATTATACATAATTAATTTCGATATGTTATAAGCTAAAATTTTAAATTTTGAAAATGTATAAAATTATTAAAACTAAAAATCAATTTAGAAATATACATGCCGATTAAGTTTTAAGGTAATTAAGTAATCGACAACTCGACATAATACAGAATACACGTCATGTTACTTATAATAAGAAATAGGGGCGTGTAGAGTAACTGCTTTGCTGTACAAACATACAGTAGGTATCGAGTGTACCTATTGTCATTGAGTAAGTCATTGTAATATTGTAATGATAAATGGGTATTATAAACTGTACAACATTTATTAAATAAATTTGAATTCAACGATAAGTCATGGCATACGAAAAACGATTCTGAACGTACGTTAGTTCATAATATATTAAGTATATTTTATGACATATTTATTATATTGCTAGGTCATATTATAGTAATTTATCTTACTATTAGAATAATACGGAATGTTGAATTAATGTCGAAAACATTGCATTAATTATTATATTATTGTTATGAACTTTGAGTGTTGAGTCAATACCGACTTACCGTAAAACGATTTGAAAAGGTTCGTGGTATAATTATGCAATGGCTTAAAATTCAGCTAAATGTTTTCAAAATGTAATATTTGTATAAAATATTATGATAAACGTAATAACATAAAAGTTTCAAGTTCGTGTATTTAATATTTTTAAATTTCAAGAAAATATAACTAAAATCGTTTTTTTATATTTAAATATCCAATCTCATCAAAATTTGAAATTCAAATAAATTGTGTTCAAATGATTTTTTAGATTTGTTGGTGTTTTAGTAGAGATTATGAAACCTTTTATTAAATGTTCAAGTCTTTGCATAAAGAAATTTTAAGAATACATTTTTAGCTACAAAATGATTTGCACATTTTCGTGATTTTGAAGAATTTTGTCAACATTTGAACTTCAGTTGCATGTAAAAAAAATTTTTGCCAATTTAATATTTTCAAATATCTGAAATAAAAACTTAAAAAGAAGCTTGTATTCAATTTTCAAGTTTTTTTTTTGATCAATGAAAAATGTTTTTATCAACATTAATAGAAAAAAATAAAAAAAAAATGTAAAAAATGACTATAATAAGCTTTAAAAATTCCAAAGATTTTGAATATTTTACCATATACGAGTACATAAAATGCCTAAATAAATATTTAATGTATAATTCAAGGTTAATCGTTTTTTGAATTACAACTAAATTAATAAATCGATTTTGTTGAAAACTACTTGTGTGAAAAAATTGCTGTTTTTCAATAATTCTTTTTTTGTTGTTGTTCTCAATTATTACTAAAATATTGAGAGTTTTTTATTTTTAACCTTCCAAAGTAGATTCATATTCCTACCAGAAAATATATTGAAGTTGAAAATCCAAGCATTTTTACTGTTCCAAAAAATTACGACACACACACACACACACACACACACACACACACAAAACAAAGATTATTGTAAAATTAATACATATTTACATCACTCCGCACAGAATAAAATGTAGATAGGTATGTACTTACATAATTGAATTAATGGCAATTCAATGGATATTTATGACGTATCATAATATGTTATAGTTTTTGTTTAATTTATTATTACTTTATGAGTTTAGGCAAGTAAATGGGAGTAAGATAATAATAATATTAAAAAAATTTAGCAAAATTGAATTATTATTTTAAAAAATGTACCTCTTATACCTGTCTTAGACACATTAGGTATTTACCATCTATTATAATATTATAGTATCCTAAATATAAAGGTAAAATACAAGATATCTAGGATCTGTGTTATATTTATTTTATTCAAATATCTTGCTCGTTTCTGCAGGTTATTATGGATTAGATAAATTATTCAAATGTCTCATTCAATAGTACAATTTAATAATTACAAACATTATATAGAATTATTAAATAGAACGTACCATCCCTCCGTTCCATTGAAAAAAATATTACAGGAGCTCCACCCTCCTGCAGTGTACTCCCCGTTAACTCAAAAACGATCAATACCTGATGATAATCTTTATTATGGGGGTAAATAATTAATAATACTTATTATTTATATGTCGTTTATTAATATTATATACTCACAATTATACCTAACAGCAGAGCGCTACTACACTCTGTATGTATTATCTCCGCCTCATGAGCATACAATATACATATTATAGCAAATATGTGTTCATTTAAATTCATTTTTGTCGTCAATTATAAGGGCAATCTATTATCAAATTTAAAAGTAAAATATATTGTTCACGGCGTCAGATATTACGCTTTTATAGATATTAAAACTCTAAGACGTGTAATGTGTATTTTAAAATCGTTATATTTTCCACGGTTGTATGGACACTTGAGAATTTAAATATCTCGGTTTCCTATATGCACATACGCACTGAGACTTTCTGTCACCCTTGTATCTCCGAGTATCTACTAGCTACTTATTCAACAGTATATGGCTTGTTATTATTATATTATTTAATATTCATATTATTGCTCAGTGCGTATTTAAAAAAAAAAAAAAAAAGCAAGATGAAGATATTTTTGAAATTAATATTTTTCGAGGGAAATCGTTAATAATTTAGTAAGAGGTTTGGATTTATTTTGCGCCGCGGCGAAAGGCATAGATATTAAACACAGCAGAGGTATACGAAATTCGGGAAAGTAAATGTTGGTAGGTAATAATAATAATAATAATAATAATAATAATCATGATCGAAAATCCCGGGCCGTCTCTGCAGAACGTCGTCGTTTGGCGTGGGCATAGGCACCACCTACCACGGAGGTCGTGGCGAGTGGTTATACTACCCACGCACATCGAGGATGACGGGCGGGCAGGTGTGCGCATATTGTCGTGTGTGTTGGCGTGTAAGTGCGTACCTGTGTGTGTTGCTTCGAATGTGTACAATACGCGTGTGCGTTGTGTGTTTGTCGCGTGCGCACAAGAGGTCGGCGAGAGCAGCGACGACAGCGACCACCACGAGACAAGGGGACCACACTCCGTCAAACGCAACTAGCTCGATCGCGCGTGATTTATAGCGAATCTCCGCTGCCTTGTCTCTGCGACTTGCCACTTCTGCACTTCACGTTTTCCATCGTTCGGTTTTTTTTCCTCTCTCAGTCTCTCCCACTCTCTCTCCCTCTCGGACCTACCTCTAACCGGGGGTCCTATTTTTCATCCCCTGTTTCGTATTCGACTCATTCAAAATTCCGCCCTCCGCGTTTTTTTCGCCGCCGACGGACCCAGCGTTAGCGGATGTCATCAACACCGGTGGTATAGGTGTACCGTTTTCCCCGTCGTACCTGCTCGTGTTCGGTATCCTGCTCGTATACATGCTGTTAATGTTCCAGCTGAATAAACAGCACCACTCGTACGATAACGACAGCGACTTCAGTTCCGACAGCGAGAGCCTACCCCCAGAAACCCGGTTCTACGTACAGTCCATCCAAAAGAAATACTGCGCGTGCTCCACAAAAAAAGACAATTGGTTCTAAAAGACGGAACCCACCACTCGAGTGCCAACAGTCGGTTCTAACAGACGGAACCCACTACTCGAGTATCATCATCCAGTTCTAATAAACGAAACCCATCACTCGAGTGCTAACGGCCGGTTCTACTGAACTTCAAAGGTCGTGACCACAAATACCAACAACGACGGTAAAATAATATTATATATAGTAACTGTAACTGATTTAACAATTCCTACTTATGATTATGATAATAACTCTCATTATAATCATAATAAATAATAAAAATCGCCGCATTAACGAAGCCATGGTTTGAAAACAAACAAATTTAAAGTTTCTCCCCCTCTCCCTCTACCATTTCGCAACACCCTACCGCGCATATTTTATGTTACCGTCGTTTCGCCGTTCCCCTAACCTATTTAGACGGTTCTACAGGTGGTGCCGGTTGTCGAGCAGCCAGCCGACGACGACCTTGCGGGGTTGCGCTTCGTCCAACCACCATCGTCCGATTTCGCGATTGTAAAAACGTTTGACGATCATTGGCGATAATCCATTCGATGTCGTACGCGACAACCGACAAACTTCGTAATAACAATAATAATATGTGTGCCGCGTGTAAATGCCATTAAAAACATAATATTGTGCACGCGATCGTTTTTGTAATCGCCGACCGTAAATCACGTTTCCTTTATACGGCCGCGGTCATATGAAACGTTGTACCTAATGACATTGTACTTATTATTATTGCCGCACGTTTAAGCGCCGTGATCGACGGCCACAAAACAACGACCGACCGATCGTTGTAATCACCGTACGCCGCGTCATTTCGAACCGGACGAGTGCGCGCAACCGGTCGTCTTTCGCCGCCGCGCGTTTTTTTTAAAAATATTTTACGCGATATACGCCGAGTGTGTGCACCTATACGATCTCTTTGGCCATGGTGTCGCGGATACAGCCCAAGCAGGCGAGTGCGGCCACCACGGGCGTCGCCTGTCTGGTCGGCACCGTCGCCTGGATCCTGATCAGCTCCATTTACGTGGGCAACACCGCGGGCTGGCCACAGTTCATGCTCAGCGCGTTCGCTGCGGCCACAGTGTGCGCGGTGGCCGCCTCGGCACTGTTGTACGCGGCCTACCAGCAGTACGTGGCCAAAAGGAATCTTTTCGTCGACCTCTGCATCACCGACGAGTTCGATTACCGGTCGACGGGCCAATGGGCCGGTGAGTAAATGCTGACTTGTTGCTATTATTGTTATTACCGCCATAACCGGGTTTAATTTTAGTCCGCGTTTGGCCCAAATTGGGAACTTTGCCTCCTTCCCAAACCTGACGTACAAAACATTCATCTCAATACGACCAGAATTATACACATCTCGAAATTCGCTGGACTTTCTTCAAACGCACTATATTTGACTTTATTTTACTCGAATTCATATATATATATATATATATATATTATATGTATTTATCTTGTTTGATTTTATTTGCGGTCCCTCAAAGGTCGTTTATTTGTTTGTTTAGAGTGTTTGCGGACGGCACAAATTATATATTTGCTACCTATCGATTTAAAGTTTTAACGCGTATATGAAATAATAATATGAATAATAATATATTACCTACACGCGCAAACATGGTAGAGCACTCTAATGGTTACATAACAGGTATTCATGAACCGCGATAACCGGTCATCGGTATATCGCTGAACCGGCGGATTTGGTCGAATCGCTGCGGTGCAAACATCGGCCGTTTTTAAGGCAAGACGTGAAATGCAGCGCGTAATAATTCGTTTGCTTATTAATGTACGCTGTAAACGCATTAATCATAATAATCACAATAATATTATTGCTGCGGTCGATTTCCACACGCGTTTATCGATATTATTAGCAATAAAATAAACTATTGTTATAATATTTTCGAGCAATTCACGCTGTTGATTTATTTGTTTTTACTGTTCACGCCGATGCTCAACGAAACATAAATATAAAGACGTAAACATTTACAAAGAATACCCATTATTATAATAGATACGTTCGCTCGCCGTGAAAAATAATGTGCTTCGTACCTATCATTCAGTTGCGTAGTCGTCGCAGATTTTGGTTCATACCTAGTTTTCAGCTGGTTCAGCTGGTTCACGTCTAATTAATTTTTTATGGAAAATATCCTCACCAATGTGTCGGCGACCTAACGAATAATTATCACAATATGCATTGTACGGTTATGATAACAATTTCGGGGTAGTGGTTTTTGAAAATAAAAAATAATAACATAGCTCGTACTTTAAGAAGAATTATTATAATATCTTATTTTTAATTAAACGAACAAAATGACGTAATCTCGACCACCAGTTGTCTCACTCGACGCAATACAAAATATTATAGGTGTATGCATATTATATTATACGGATAAGGCCGAATAAAGGTCTACTGTAAATAAATGATAAAATAACGACGTAAAAATTAATTACGATAACGAATTAGGCGATAGCAAACGGATAATAGCACTGTATAGTTATACCAACACTCTGTTTGGAATGAAAACTTTGAGGAGGGAAACGGTTTGAAATTAAAATTATGAATGATAAAGAAATATATTAAAAATCACAAAATAATAGGGTTTGATAACGGCGCAGGTTCCTCGGGCGGGTCACCATTTCGACAGCTCTGGCGAACGCGATAAGTCTTTTAATAATTTGATAAAATAGATTTATAAACAATAGTAAACGACATGTAAAAATTGCTAATACTGCATTTTATTATTTATGTACTGAAAATTTCAAACAATTAACACGAAACCACGACCCGTAAAGTTGCACAAAGTTCCTGATAAATCGATCGGTCAGCACGAGCCGATACGATAAAAAAATAATACCGCGGTATATCTAATCATTTGTACGGTAGTATATGAAAATGACACGGAACAGTAAAATATTGAGTCAAGTATAAATATTTTTTTATTAGATAAAAGGCTTTAACTATACAGAAGTTGTCAGCCTACGTAGCTAAAAAAAACAAAACAATTTATAATATATATACATTAAAATATATTGTATCCTTGGAAATTTGTTAGAAAAAATATATAACTTTTGATTTAGACCTATCTAGTGTTCTCATCGTCGAGAAGTATTGAAAGGGGGGCCTCTTTAGTATTTTTAGTGTATTTGCAGTGGCAGTTGAAAACTATTTATGCTCAATTGTAAGTGTTTCATTGCAAGTGTCACATACTGGAGATGGTTTTTGCTGATGAGGTAGACATAAGTTAGACAGAAGTGGCCAAGTAAGTATTATATTACCATAATATTGCGTACAGTTGGGGTTACATGTTATGCTCAATGAAAAATGTCGAAATTCGAATCCGTATTTATGTACATTACATTATAGATATGCAGATACGTTCCGGTCCGGTATAAATTGTGTATTATTATATACCCAAATTACTTATTAATTATATTATATTATGTTCAGTTACGGAAACATGCGAAATACTAAAATTCCTCAGCTCCGTGCCTGGTAATATGCTGTGATGGGTTCTTCGATATTTTACTGTAGTCGTTTGTGTATGAAACCCATATTATATAATATATAAATACACAGATATTTTATATATGCAATGTCATGACAATCCATGTCAGAGGCATGGATTTAAATACAAAGTATAGGTATATTATGTTTTGTGCAAAGGCATATTATTGTCTTCTCGATGTCAATGAGAAGATTTGTTTCAAACATATGTATATAAATATATTAATGAGTATAAAAATTAAATTTGTATATTGTAGTATTTACATTTTTATTTTGTTAGTTTCGCTATGGAAAGAAGAAAAATTCTTTCGGCAAATAAATATCATATTTTAGTTTAATTTTTTATTAATATTTTTATCACGATTCTATTGTTTTTATGATGCCAATCGACAAATATTTTTAATATACATATTTTCGATGAAGTCGATATAACTGTTATCCGTTTTGTGCAGAAAGAAAATGAAAATACGAAATTCTTATTTTGCATATTTTAATGACTTTTGCGAGATCCCTGGCAACTAAAAAATTTCTTTTCTCTATTATTGCATCTAACAGCTTTTCCGAATTGCGTTTTCAAAACATTAAAACCCGCGCTGCGCGTGCAGAGTGTCTGCATATTTACTTTACATAAAGTGACTTGTGAAAAATAACAATATATCATATAATATGTAGGAATATTACATGCATATTATTATATCTGCAGTCGAAAAACCGTATAAGATGATCAATGATGATGAGTCAGGAAATGCGCGACTTCCAGTTATTTTGTGAGTGAAGATGACCCGTGGGAGACGCGGGGTTAAGCTTAGTTTACAGTTTAGTTATTCCCTAATTTCCTTGGGTTTTTTTTCAATTACATTCCCTTTATAACGGCGTCCTAAGCCCGCCTACGAAAACCATACAATATAATAAAAAATAAATTTATATAATTATTTCAGTGGTGACTGGCGCCACTGATGGTATCGGCAAGGAGTACGCTCGTCAGGTGAGTGACAGTGGTGGCAGCAGCTTCAGCAACAACAGCAAGGCTGAACAAGTCGATGACGATGAAGGTCCGGTGGCGGTGGCTTCGGCGCGTAACTCGCTCGTCGACTAACCAACGCGTCGTTTTCCCGCGAAAAAAAGACATTTTCAATAGTTTAGTAACAATAGTGACAGTAGTGACAGTAGTGATTAACTCAAACAACAAGTATGTTGTGTCGTATAACAGCGACACGACATACTCGTGTGTGTATTCTTATTGTAGTGGCGTGTTCATTTCAGCGAGTATCTGATGACACATTTTTCATTTTATTTCACATTATTAAAAAAAAAAAAAATTTAAAAATTTAAAAAAAAATCCACTAAAAAAATAAACACAATTTTGTTTTATCTCTTGCACAATATAACAGCACTACCCTATAACTTATAATAATTTTATTTCGCCTGCGTGTTTTTTCTCTTTGATCCTGAAATCGGAATAACCACTTCAACTTTTTTCATTCCTCTCTATAATTATAGTTTTTATTTCTTCGAGTCCTTTTCTCCAATAAATAAATATTATTATTATTATTCCTATACAGTCATTCAATAAAGATCTTCCTATAAAGCTATTTATCTTCATTTGGCACTTCTCTATTACTCTTCTCCACTTTGGTTTTCCTTCTATTGTAATTGTCACTTATAAAATAATTATTTTATATATCCACGGACGTCCTATTTATGTTTTCTTCTATTTACCAATTGTTTTGTATTGATATGTGACGCTCTTTCTATTAAACACTAATTTATCTTTTTTTAAAACTTTCTCTAAATACTATTCTCCACTCTTTGCTTTTTCTTCGATTATATCGACACTAATAAAATTATTATTTCTTTTATTAAAAGTTCTATTAAGCTATTTTTTCTCTAAAAAAGTTATTTATTGAGCGGCAACCACTCTTTCTATTTAAAGCACTCTCTTCATTTGACACTTTCTCATTTAAGGACATTCTGCACATATTTATCTTCATTAAGCACTTACACTATTTACTCTTCTACACTTTAATTTTCCTTTTCTTATAATTATTGTCACTTATAAAATTATTATTTCATATATTGGATGACCTATTAATTTTTCCTTCTTTTCGCAAATTTTTTTATACTGATTTATGATAGCTCTTCTTATAAAGCAATAATTTATCTTTATTTAGAACTTTCTTTAAATACTATTCTCTATTCTTTGATTTTCCTCCAATTATATTGACACTAATAAAATTATTATTTCTTTTATAAAAAGTTCTATCAAGTTTTTTTTCTTTCTAAAAATATTTTTTTATTAAACAGCAACTACTCTTTCTATTTAAATACGCTCTTTATTTGGCACTTTCTATTTTAAGGACATTCAGCACATATTTATCTTCATTATGCACTTGCAGCACTATTTACTGTTCTACACTTCTGTTTTACTTCTATTATAATTATTGTCACTTATAAAATTATTATTTCATGTATCGAATGTCTTATTATTTTTTTCTTCTTTCTAAAAACTTTTTTTTTTTTAATGATATCTGACCGTTCTTCTTATAAAGCTCTTATTTATCTGAATTCAGTACTTTTTTTTATATTCTCCTCGCTGATTTTCTTTCGATTATAATTATCACTTATACCTAAATGTTGTTATTCCATTTTGAATTTCCTATGCATTCCTTTAATTTTCCTGCAAACGTTTTTATACAGATCCTTAACATTTCTTCATATTATAAAGTTTATTTTAAATTCGCACATATTTTAAAAGCACTCATTTCTTTCTATTTTGCACTTTCACTTTTAAGGAAATATCAACACAAAAAAAATGCTTTCTATACTATATTAGGATGTTACGTTACTGCATTATGCTACACAATATATTTATATATATATATATGAATAACAAATATAAAAAAAAAAATTGTATAAATCTGTTGGGATCTATAAATTATCACGGAAACATTAAATTTGTTAGATCGGCAACTGACACCATGTCAACACGCCACTATAGTATCGTAGTGCACACTATTTAAATATAATAATTTATGTGAATTTGCGGTGATGGTGCGTGTAAAATAATACAAATTTCGATTATATTATTAATGTGTGCGTTAACTACTCTGTGTCGGTGTCACGCGATTTTGTCGTGCTTGAGTGCGTGTGACCAAACTTTATATTATACACATCGACGATAATAATAATTTATTTTTAATTATTAATTTCGTCGTTCATCGCCATCGATGTCGGGACATCTATCTTTACTCATGTACACGATCATTGCATATATGCCTAACACACGTATGTGTATACTTTTATAATATTATAATCTAACGTTTGCATGTCTTTTATTTTATTTTTTAAGTCGAATAATATATAGAAAGATCGTGAATACAATTATTATTTGGGATATAGTGTACAAGAAATCTAAAAGCATAATGTTGTATTTTCCATAATTTAAGGTTTGTTAGACTGTTATGATTAACCTATATTTTATGTCAAAACTAAATATTTTTTCAAAAAAAAATTTTGAAAAAAATAACAAAAGTTAATAAAAATACATATAATATTTTCTTTAGGTACCAAAAAATACTGACATTAATTGAGATATTACAATTTTCAAAAAAACAAATGATCTTTTCGCTTCTCGTCACCGACGACAGACTTTTTAATACCTGCAACATTTTATATAATATTAACTCATTATATTATTTTTATTTTCGATAGGATTTTTCAGTGCATATCTGCATATATTTCAATATTTATGTGTGTTTTTTGAAGTGTTATGTCTCCAAGCCTAAATTAGTAAATTTTATTACTATGATTTATAAAACAAACTACATCGTTTACTTTTTTTATATTTTATTGTTGTTATTTTGTATGCCATGGGAGCAGTTGGCCATCGACTATGGGATGGACGTCCTGCTGGTTGGCCGAAACTCGGACAAGCTACGAGCCGTTGCCAAACAGATAAGTGAGTGTGCTTAATATATAATATAATATAATACATAATCAATAATAATAATAATAATTATTATTATTATTATTATTATTATTATTATTATTATCACTATTATTATTGTCATTTCACTGTTGCGGGCCGCCAAGAACGGGTTGTTTGTCTTTTTCTCGTGTTTTCACTTGATTTATATTTTACTGCACAAACGACGATGACAAATTTCAGGCCATGCGAAACTCCACCATAGAATATTTGGTTTTATTCGCTATTAAATGCATTTTTCTTAAAAAGCTGTTCATTAGTTTTCTACTATTATTATTGTTGTAATGTAAATAAAATGTGAAAAACCAGCCTAGTCCTAAAATCATTTGCCAATCACAGTTGATGCCTTTGTTTGCTAAATTCGATATTTTTTTCATACAAAGCTAAAGACAAAACAACCCTACAATAACTTATAGAGTTATAATAATAGTAATAATAATAATAACTGTAATATTAGAGTTAATGCTAATAGTATAGCATTAATAACTAACAATAATAATAACTAAAGCACGGATTTTTATGTATTTACATATTTATTCTGGTTGATCATATAATATGCTAAGTGAGCACAAAATTTGTTTCGTGACATAACTATTTAAACAATGAAACTCTTTTAGTACATATCTGCATATTTCGACATTTATTCATTTTTTTCTATTTTAAGGGCTTATTTTATAATAATTTTAATTGCATATTTCATCTTTTAGTAAAAATGTCGATGTTTTTTTTTTTTTTTTTTAGACATTTTCGAAATATCAACTCTTATAATATAAGAAAAAAAATTTATATTTTTATGGTTTCAATTAATATTAAAATAAATTAATACGTATACTTGCAGGTATAAACGGTTTTCCCAAATATGACTTTAAATCAATAATCAATGAAATAACATGCGTATACCGGATAAGAAAATATCGATTACGACTATTAACCATTAATTTAAATATATTGTTTTAATTAAATGTTCAAAAAATAAATGTTTTTTACTAATTTTTTATGCATATTTTTTATTCTTCATACATATTTTTAGATTTTAGTGCATATATTTATGCACATTTAAGATTTTTTTAGCATATTTGGTTGATTTTTAATGCATATAAATCCGCGCTTTAGACTAATAACTAATAACAATACAAGTATACAACATATTTTTACCGTTTTATGCGTATATTTACAAATATTAAATTGGTACACAAGTCTATTGTAATTATTGCCAACTCCATAGTTACAGCCCTTCCATCAATTATAATGATCTTTTGAGAAATGCAATCTCACAATTGAAAATAATAGTTAATTTAATTTCAGAAATTGAAAATTAGTATTTTGTTTTTGGCAAATTTTCAAAAATGTTTTTAAAGCTAATGAGTGATGGCACTCTAAACTGCAAGATCCAAGAACGTAACATTTCTGTCACTGTAAATCTTTGTAGTTAAAATCATATTCAAACTCAATAGATATATTATATTATATTTTATTTTATTATTACCACCTACCTATACGAAATCGTAAAAAAAGACTTTATTAAGTTTTTACGATACCTACATACAATAATTACGTCGAGTTCTATCGATACTTTTGAATCAAAGCAATATGAAATCAATTATCTAGACAAGAAAAATTAATTAAATATAGATAACATTTACAAGGTAATAATACACATGTACTTTGTTTCGAAATTTGAATAAAATGGCCTACATGTGCAGCATTATTGACATTGAGTTTCCTTCTTTTAGCTTAACAATAAGCAATTTTTATCCCAAATATCTGTAAGATAGCATTAAAGTAGTAAAATAAATAAAAGTTTTTTTAATAACACTTTCCGGTAAAATACATCATGCACGTCGCACTATTAGATTGAGCAAATGTTTATGTAACGTCTTCACATAACGTAGGTGCAGCATAAGCAATTTTGACGAAATATATTTATTGAAAACGAATATCGAAAACAATTTAAAGAACAAGTTTCTATACATTAAAAGCGCACATTATCATTTCAGTACTATTTTTAGATACGTGACACATACTTTAAATGTATTTAAAATCATTCAAACCTTCGCAGCTGTACGATGGCTTCAATGGTCGTAGAGTTGTATACAAACCACGTTTTTTCTCCCAGAATAATATTGATTACTTATGCTAAATGTTGGAATTTTTAGTTTGTTACTTATTTGTATATTTTATTTATTTTTAAAAATATATATTGAACATTCTCTAAATTCTAAATGAGAATAAATTAAACTGTTTAAAGAAGTTATTAACAATTGCAGTCAATATAGATTCTTGGAATTGAAAACCTGAATATGTTTTTTTTTTTTTTAATGACGTTACTAGAGTGTCCTTTTAATTTTCTAATTGCTTCTAAAAAATATAAAAAAAGTAATAATAATAAAACTACAACATTTTGTATCAGCTTATTTAATTATGCATTAAAAAACGTATCTCTTCGTAATATTTTAAAAACTTTTAATAACATTAGACCCCAAAAATATTAAATTCAAATAGTTTTTCTCATCATTCTGTTCAAGATACCTCATATAGGTATATATGTTATTATATATTATGTATATATATATTATGTAACTGTAAATGTTAAAAAAAATATTTTTAACAAACTCGTCATATTTACTGTCAACTCCAATTGAAAAGTCGTAAGCAAACTTTTCATATACTTTGTATAACATAATCTTTCATTTAGCCGTAAAGGAAATTGGCACTTGTTACTTAAAGTTTTCAATTAAGGAATCAAAAATATTTTTATAACTTTTTAAAAAAAAATTACTTTAGACACCAACAATGATATTTTATATGTTTATATTTACAAGCTTGCAAACGTTATAGTGAAGTTATGTTTATTACGTTATAGATAAAATTAATATGAGAAAAAAAACGATTAAAATTTGTAAATATAATTAAAATAGATAAAAGTGATCAAAATAATTAAATACCACAAAACGAAACATTACGTTTATCAAAATATATAATATATCATTAAACAAAAAGTAATTTATAAAATATCATTAAATGAAAAATAACACAAAACAAAATAATTTAAAATCCATTTATTTAAAAGTTATAATATTGGTTTCGTAGAAATATTTTTTTCACGTGATTTATCAACTAATCTTAGCAAGTAGTCCAATAATTTATTATATTCCGTATCCGGGCCATTCCCCGTTTTAGATATAATTTTTAACGATTAATGGAAAAGTTGTGTGACGTTTAAATTCTGAATAAATTCAAAACTTATATAACGTTTTACCTCTAAATAATAATAAACACAGAAATTGTATAATTTTTACATTGTAAATAACACAAAACGAAATTGTAATTTGAAATACAAACCCTATTTACAACTTAGGGAAATTATTGATAAAAAATAAAGTAGATACATATTCATTGGTTTGCCAACTGCCCAAGTACATATAATATAGATTGCTGACACTACCCAGACTAAAATATTATAAAATATTGATACAAATATTGAAATATACAATCATATATTATAAAAAAAGATGCAAATAAATAATATCATATTAACGAGCAAGGATTCGCATGAATTTTCAAGAAAGTCCTTCCCCAAAAAATCAAAAATAATTAATTCCATAAATTATTTTAAATTTTGCATAATGGATGGGTGGAAGCAGCCATACTTACGTCTTATTCTGAATATACAATTGTCAATTAAATTAATATTATGCAGTTTAAAAAGTTTTATTCTAAATATTTATTATTGTAGTAAATATTTTTCAATTATTGATTTAAAAAGTTAAATTACTGAGTATAAATATTAATATATCTTGTACGTTCAATTATTTTTCAAAAACAAATGTTAATTAACTATTATTAATATATATTTATTTTTTATACTTCAGTATGTCTTTTTTTTACTCGTTTTATTGGAAATATTTTTAAATGTTATTAACCGTTAAGAAAATATTGTTATTATTATTCCTCCCAGAAACATTTAAACATTTTAAAATACACGTCGGCATAATAATATTTTATCAAAGGACATTATTTTAATTATTTTAGATAAATTTACTAGGTTTTGTTATAATATAAATATTAATGTATATACTAAAAATTATGATACAGAAGTTGGGTTGAAACTTAAAAACTCTTTGTTCCTTATATTTAATAAACATTTACTAAAAATAACACGGAAAATCGAAATTCAAGTTCTTTGATGTGAAATCTAAATTAAATTGTCAATCATGAATGTCACTGCCAGAATCAATTGACCTCTTTTTAGTTCCAAGAATGCCTATTATAAATTGAATAAAACTCGAAAAATAAAAATGAATGTGTAATAGGTAGCTTATTGCAAATCCAATATTTTTCTTTCTGCTATACTCAATAAGAGAAAGTCGAAACTTAAAAAATAAAACATTGACAAGTTAAATATTTGCAAACATAAAACTAGGAAAACCTTTAACATTGCATTTGTATATTCCTTATTTTCCTTCTTTCCAAAAGACCAGAACAAAGAAGGTTTAATTTTAATTAAATGTATCCATTATATGATGTTTATTATTTAGGATAAAATGTATAAATAACATAATAAGTGTTTCTGTCTTTCGAATACTTGCAAACTGTGTTTAAATAGGTACCAGTTTATTAGACCATTTTCAAAATACACGAATTATTTATATGTATTCCTAAATTCATGCAAAATAAAATATATATTAACTCAAAACTAATAAGTAAATAATAATTTAAAGCTTAAACATATTTCTCACTAACTAATTTTTATATTATTTTAAAGTTATTAAATATTTTTTTTTATTATATTATCAAGTTTATTTATATTAGATATAGTTGTAACCTGTAAGGAAATATTTTCAAATAAATCACTATTTGCACATGTTTCAATATATTTGGTCACATACACACATTACGTATTCGTAATCTTTATATACCTAAAATGAAAAATAGCAAAGTATCACGTTTTCACATACTATTATAAAACCTATTTATTGTTTTGTCTATTTTTAGGAGATACATATTTAAACGTAGTTTTCACGTGTTTAATAAAAAAAAAATGGTTAGTTCCAATCTACAATAATATTAAGTTTGCTAAAAGATTTAACATACTTGTGTAACCATACTGGTAAATAAAATATAAGTATATATACATATGTCAAATGCAATTAAAATTCACATTTGATTAAGATTAAATAGAATAATATATAACCTGTAATAAACTGTTATAATCATATGATATTTTTAAAAAGTCTTAACTAAAAAATAATCTTTCATCCTTTAGAAATCGGAATTATACACGAGTATCTATTAAACATTTATACATTAAACAGTTTTTTCCACATTATATGTTCTAAATTCTATTTTTCTATCCTCTCACGTGCATGATGAATACTTGCCTGTTATAAATTATGAAAAAAATAGATAATTTAAAAAATTCAAACATTAGAGATGTATATTTTGAAGTTCTGACTGTCATTTTCCCCGATATAAGAATGCAATTTTTTAAATCGTAAAACATTATTCATACGCAACTGCTACCTCGATTCTATAAAAACTAAAGGTCAAAAATGAATATCAAAAATACATTTTTTTCTAATCCTGGTAGTTTTACTCACACTTGGGGACATGGGTTATACTTTTCTGATCAACTTAAAACATCGCAATAAGCTTTATTTCGTTAGCAACCGACATAGTGGTATACCATAAAAGATTCCGATCACAATTTTTTTTCACCCGTGGCCCGATTAGTGGACAACTCTTGTCTTTTAGTGCAGTGGTTCCCAATAGGTGGTCCACAGATGTGCTTCGCCGGACGACCGAGCCGCGGACACTCGTTTATAGCACTGACAACACACACGGGAAAAGATATTTTCTCTTCATTCTCATGTTTAGACAAAATTAAGCCACGCAGAAAGCTGGAAACTATACCATAGACATAAACTAAAACAGCCGTCCCAGGTCCAATTTAATTTTAAGCTGGCCATAGATGCTAAACCACTGCCCGATTGTGTTGATTTTTCAAAGTTTGTCATAGTTTCACGCATCGAAAATAAATGTTAATCGTTCACAACATCAAACTATATAACTCGTGAATATACGAATACAATACGTGTCTTAATATATAACATTTAGCGTGTATAATGCATTTAGAGACCGAAATTATACGCAATAAAAGTATGCTCGATAAAAAAAATATATATAAAAAATATGTAACAATACGCACACGAACGGTTTAAAAAAATATTCAGTATAGGCATTAAAAAATTTGCAGAATTTGTATAAAATTAATAAAAATAATCAATAAACAACATTGACAATTAAATTTTCGGTTTGTGTTGACGGTATTTTGACCCCGTGTTTAAAAACTTATTGGTTTTAAAAAAACTGGTTTCGATCGTTCAATAATAACAATGTTGACGCGCGCGCGCAGAAAAAGAATCAGCCGGCCGGCGGCGGGTGATGACGGTAGTGGCTGACTTTGCGGAAGATCCGGTGGCGCGGAATAGGACGGTCGTCGACGCGGGAGAGTCGGAACACCGACCGGAACAGCTGGACGGTGGCCGGGATGACGACGACGACGACGACGACGACGTGGGAGACCGGTGTTTCTGCGACAGCGACGGACGGCGGCCGGCCCGCCGCCAGTGTCCTCTGTGGTACGGGCGGCTGAGGGCCGTGATCGAGGGCCAGTTACGGGCGGACGGTGGCGTGGGCGTGCTCGTGAACTGCGCGGGCGCGTGTTATCCGCATCCCGAGTTTTTTGCCGGTATGACAGCTGACGGTAAAGTCAATGACGGTGACGGTGACGGGTCCGTTCAGTTCAATGCAGACTTTTGCAGCAACGCCGACGCGGCCGTCCGGTGTAACGTGGCAGGGGCGGTGCACGCGTGCCGCCTTGTGATGCCCGGCATGTTGGCCCGCGGACGGGGCCTGGTGATCAACGTGGGCAGTGCCTCGGCGTCCATGCCGCCGGCCGTGCCACTGATGGCCTTGTACGCCGCCACAAAGGTATATAACAGTGTAATAAGACTGTACGACATATATATATATATATATA
>JACXSJ010003839.1:0-18705 GCA_014851325.1 Pentalonia nigronervosa | reverse complement strand
ATACACATACATATATAATTTGCATATACACATTTATAATTATACATTATTCAATGATTAATACAGATAAAAATAAATTTCATAACTTAAATTACAATAAAATTGTTGTTTTTATTAAGTCATAGGTAATCCGAACAAATCGGTAATCCGAACGACCCCTTTCCCCAATCTCGTTCGGATTATCGAGACCCTACTGTATTCGAAAGCGTTGTAGAAGCTCTTGATATAATTTCTGAATGGAATGATACATCTGACACCTCTCATAAGGCACAAAGTTTAAGAAGTTCGATTTTACAATCAGAATTTATTATAGCATTGCATGTAACATCAAAAGTATTTGGATTTGGGCTACCACTTTCGAAACAATTTCAAAAGATCAATATTGATCTGAAGATGGCCATGAGTTTGGCTCAAGATACATCGGATGAACTAAATGTATTTAGGGAAAACGCTGATAGTGAGTTTCATGACATTTTTATAGAAGCAAAAAATATTGCCAACAAATTTGAATCACCTTTAAAGATACCAAGAATATCTAATGTTCAAAAAAACAGAATGAATACTAAAACTGACGACCCCGAAAAGTACTATCGCATATCCATATTTATTCCATATATTAATTCATTTATTAATCAGCTCAAAACTAGATTTATTGACCATAAAACTATTTTAAATGGCTTTCAATCACTTTTCGACACAAAAGCAAAAGAGGATGATTTTATAAAATTAATTGATACATATAAAGAAGAATTCAGTTCACCTACATCAGTTGTACTTGGAGAGTTCAAGTTATGGCAAAGAAAATTAAGTAACATGAGCGACAAGCCAAATAATGCAATTGATGCATCGAATATATGCAATAAAGACATGTATCCTGGTATATTTAATTTGCTTCAAATTCTAGCAACACTCCCTGTATCGACTGTGTCAAATGAAAGAACATTTTCGAAATTAAAGTTAAAAAAAACGTATTTACGTAATATTATTTCCGAAGTGTTAATATTTTATTTAGTAAAATATTATTTTTTTATTTTTGTAAGATTTATATTTTCTTTTTTCTAGAATAGACTTAATGGATTGGCTATGATGTTCATTTATAGAAAAGATTCTATCTTACCAAAAGACATTTTAGATGAACTTTGTAAAAAAAAAAGACGCTTAGATTTTGTACTTTAAAATTATAAAATATAATAAAAAACTATTTTTTATTCTTATAATCTATTAAAAACTATTTCTTTATATCAGTACCTATCTATATTATGTTGGAATTATTGGATCACCCCCAGAAAAAAATTGAAAATACGCCACAGAGGCTAATACAGTAGCATACCATTTTGTAACACAATTCTTATGTCTACATGGCCTCCCACAGACCCTTGTTACAGATTGTGGAACGGAGTTTTTAAGCAGAAAATTTAAGGAAATATGTCAACTTCTAAAAATAAAAAAATCATCTACTTCTCCGTACCATCCACAGAGCAACGGCTCTTTAGAAAGAAGTCACAGAACATTAGGCGAATATTTACGCAGCTACGTGGACAAAGACCATCAAAACTGGGATAACGAGTAAGTTTATCGACACTCCAAGTATAGTTAAGACGTACAATTTTATATAACTAATTTACTTAAGTAATACAATAAGTTAACCTTTTAAACTTGACTTTGAGTACCTTATTTCATTCCTAAATTATTGTGTTAGTTCATAACACATTATACCTACCGTTTTGCAACAATATATATACAGATTAGTCGCACGACACCCGTTACTCTAACACTTATTCTTACATTTTTTGATTTTCAGCATTCGTATATCTTTATTTTTTAAAGTCCTTAAATTAATATAATATTTAATTGTGAACGAATACAAGGATATTTCTGTGAGTATTAAAATATAGTACAGTAAAAAATACAATACATTAAAAAAATAATACAATCAATTACTTATACAGTTATTTACAAACATTACTGATAGACCATCATTATACACTGAATTAAGCACAAATAAATATGTGTTTCAATATTATGAAAATGTTTTTATTTTTTTTAATACTAGTCATTGTAGATACAGAAAATAATAAATACACAGATCAAAAAATAGAAAATTCAGGAATTTACTACGAATACATCTCAAAAATTAAGCTTACTACCGATACTTTTAAGTTAATAACTTTCGTTAATACGACAAATTATGAAATTAAATATAATGATTTAATTGAAATAAATTATAAAACTATGACTTTTTGTAAAGCATAATCTATAGGAAACGTATCGGAAATTTGTTAACAGTTTAGCGGCCTGAAAAATAATACAATTATACAGCTAAATAAAAGATTTAATACATATAACACACTGAAAACACATAGAATAACAAAAAGAGGATTTAATAAATGTAGTAGGTACTTTAGAAAAATGGGCTGTTGGGATATTAAACGAGGATGATTTAGCGAAAATTGATGAAAAAATAAAAGCGCACGCAGGACAAAATAAAATAACATTAGATTTAATTAATATTCAAACAAGAATAGTCCAGTCAACACCTAATAGTTTCAACAACGTAACTAAGATAATAAATGAAAATACCATTAAGTTAAAAACATTAGACCAGTTTATATATGATGTTAATAATAGCATATAGTATATACGATAGATATTTAGCAGACATTACCACAGCATTTAATATTTTTTAACATAATTTTGACCGAATTTAATCAAGAAACAGAGGAACTTATTTAATCAATCATCTGGAGCCAAAACGGACAACTCCCTTATGCGAGATGGATAATTATATTATATATCACATAATACCATTTCCAATAAATACCATTCCAGTAAAATAACAATTATAGCTTTATTAAAACATCAAATGGATATCTGGCAATAAGTCAAAATAATGAAAAATTCGTTGTTTTTATTTACCAAGAGTATATAATGTGTAGGCATTTTATAGATAAAACATTATGTAATCCACATAATACAATAACCAGAAACACCCACGATAATTGTGAAGTCCAATTATTTATTGATCCTCTAAATTTACCAAATTCTTATGACGTAAGACATTTAAAGACTTCAATAAGGTTTTATCAAAAATTAATCCTAAAAAAATATTTAGATATACGCGTCTGGCGAAATGAATACTGTAACATTAATATGTCCAAATAGTAGTAAAAGACTAAAATTAATAGGGACAGGTATTCTATTAATAAATGAAACTTCCTATATAACATAGGTTCGTTGAGTACGAGCGTATATATTATTGGTATAACCAGTAGTCAAGTTTGAATTGCGAAGTAAACACAATCGTTCTTTCATATATTCTTTAAAATTACATTATAATTCGATTTAATATAGGTATAATAACCTACCTTATAGTTAAAACATAATACATCATTAATTATTTCAGCTCGTACTCCGTTACTCCTGTGATCTTCAATAAACTACCCTCGAGAACAGGGTTACTCAGGTGACAGTATACTGTATAATATTATTACTATTTCAAATATTTAATAAACCTTTGTATACGTTACTATATCGACTTTGATTGTGTTAGTTTATGGACGCAGATTATAAGTTTTTAGGACCTGTAAAATATAACTTAGAACATTTTATTTATAACAGTCCAACAACCTGGTTCTCAAAACCGGTTCATGTAGTAGGAATAGCTAACCAACTACTCCTTAACTAGATAGGATTAGGTATAAATATTGACAGTCACTTTGTTTTAAAAGACGAAGGAGGTGTGTTGGGTAATTTAGTCTCCAAAATTGTTCGTAATTACTATAGCATAATAATCGATACTGGTTTCAAAAATAGTTTACTTCTTTATTTGTTTTATCATAATATTTGATTTTAAATTTTATTCATCTTTTACTTTATAAATATTTTAGTAATAACATCAATTTAATTTCATATAAACAATATTAAAATTATATATACCTATATAAAAAAATAAAAATTAATTAAACATTATTATTTAGCAAATATTTAAATATTATTTAAAAGGGTGGGTAATAATCAAACTCTTCATATTTCTTAATGTACATGGTTAATTTTAAACATAGATAGAGCAATAGATGTTTACAATTTAACGCTAAACGAATGTATATCATACCTCGAAACAGTTAAGTATTCAGAAATCACTGAAGCCTTCTTTAATAGCAGGAATATAAAATTCTTATACAACCTAGCGTAACAACCTAGCGGTGTTAAAGAAATTGTTGAACTAAATTTTAAGATTTTTTATTCATTAGAACTTCTAAATAAATTTACAAGGGATGAATTTACACAGAAATCCACAGAGGAAAAAAATTGAATTACTTTCTGTAACTAAATCCCTATATCTTTACCATATTTTATCCAAAGACGATTTAATACATATTTTAGGATTGTTCAATGCCCAATTTTCAACAAATAGTGAAGCTGTAGAATTACAACTTTTATTAAGATATATTTTAAAAATTGGTTAATATTGCAATGAGTTGTTTATTGTAAATTCAGTAAATAGACTGGCGTGAAGGTGCTCGGTGTAATCCGGGAATATCACGTCTGAATTGGTGGCGATTCGGGCTCCCTTATATATTGGCTGCTCCTTCTATCGGTACCTACATCGTTCTAGCAAGATAGTATTGACCTCATTTGTTCTATCGTGTATGATTGTGCTAGTTCCAGGAAATGCCATCTGCCCACGCTCTGTCGTCGAGTGGTGATAACTCACCGGATGCGACTAGTCCATACATTATCATAATTCCCAATATTTCATATTTTTATTAATATAATATAATATCATAAAAATGATGTTATATTATTTAATTCACACTTCTAATTTAATTAGATAATTTCTCGGAATCACTGGTCGTTCGAGGCCGCTTTTTATTATCAAACCTGATATTCGTGATTCGAGTATTATTGGCTCGCTACTGGTTGGTCACGCCAGTGCTAGCGTATTCTTGAGCGTGTTTTCTACTATTAATTTTATTACTTGCCCGTCTTAGGTGCGCGATTTCTCTGGTCCTATTCTCAGAATTTCCTATGTTAATTTCCTAAATAATTTTATAGTCGGTCTAGCTTTGTCTTTTCCCAATGTGTCTACGGTTTAGTTATTATTTATATAGTGGTTTGTGTTGAAACGTGCATTGCTCCCCTTTACCCTCGAGGTCATTACTGATTTATTAATAGTCATAAAAGTTATGTATCGCCAGGTACATAGCAATTGGTTAAAATTCGGTAGTGTAAAGGGTACTGGCGTCCAAAAATAAAATAACATCGTTTTAAGGTTATGAATAGTTTATTGAATCGATGATGATAAGTAAATGTGTTTAATAGTTATTTAATATAAAAATTTGATAAATCTTAACGTCTGTCTATAAAACTGAACGGGTATCAACTAACTCTCACACACTAGGTGTTGTGACAACGTCTATGATGTAAAATGCATGTTCAGCACTAATCCCCATAAGACTTAAACATACTGTTGAGAACCATTTGGCTCGCTTTAAATTAGTAAGCATATTTAAACAATAGTATAGCAGTGTAAGCAATATGTTCTTTTTTTAAGCGACTGCGTCGCTAAGACAGTGGGATATAAAATAAGGAGTCAACAGTCGTACGCGAGTCATCGATTCATTAAATACTGTGTTCACCTTTTCATTTATAGTTTAATTTAAATATCCTTGTTAATTGATTTACTTAATAAACGTTAAAAAAAATATATACAGACTAACGTGTAGTGTTTGAATACACCCGAAGTTAACGGACTATTATACAACATATTTTACGTCTTTACGGACTTAACCGGACGAGCATAACAACTGGTGGCAGCGGTACTATTCGGAGTATTTCAACACAACGGAGTCTGTTTCCTATTCAGGTGACACAGTCGTCAATTTATACAAATTGTCAATAAAATATACGTAATAAACGTGTATCTATACAGTATACGTATACTTATACTTATATACGTCTATTGTCTATACATCATTTATATGGTGTCTTTATACGTAGCATAATACACTATATATTGTGCGGCGTCAACAAATTCCCGTGTTTGGAATTTCAATCGTCAACATCGATATACAACATCGATATTACAATCGTTTCGATTGCTATGTTCACTTATCACACTGTCACACGTCGCTGTCGTCGTCATTGCTACTGTCATTATCCTTGACAGTGATCGACAACGAGAGTAGGTCAAACCATCGGAGTGGAGGCGCTAAGCGTTCAGGAACGTTACGAGAGTTGTGGTGTCCTGTATCACATTGTGCTAAGCTATCACTAATAAACGTAATATCAATCAACAAAAACAAACAGCATATATACTTTAAACACAAACACTTTAATGGTACTACTGTAAGTTATTAATTTTATTACGAAACATTAACGTAACATTAAAAAATTATTATTATTATTATTATATATTTCTTTTTATACATATATTATATAATTATATTAATGTATGTCCACCCATACGAGTAGTAGTGACGCTAGCAGTTCTGATCCACTGAATTGGATCCCGATTTCGTCCCTCGTCAAACGGATTTATCCAACAACCCATGTAATAAACCATTAACTAGGTTACAAAATAAAAATAAAAATTCAAATCTTTTTGATAAATTGTTATTAATAGACTTAAACGATAAAAACTTAGTAAATATCTTAAAACCTAGTAATAAAATGGCAAATCTTAAACAAACGTTACTTTCCTTAGAAACAGATATGAGACTCGTACCTCAATTTAATGGAGAAAATCCACAGGATATATATCCATTCTTTAGTGCATGTGATTTTGTGATTAAGACTGTAGATGAAGTATCGCCCTATCCTTTTACAGGCAATGTTGACAAAATTAGAAGGTAAGGCTTTTGCGATCACACAACATCGAGAGGTCAAATCATGGGACTCACTTAGGGGGTTATTAGAAGTTACATTTTGCACTAAACGTACTCCGGGTTATCTTCAATTAGAATTATCCACAACCCGATACAAGTCAGGAGAGACTATTCAAGAGTACTCCTCAAGAGTTGAGAAACTACTACTCGAGCTGTGTAACGTCAGCACAATAAAAAGAACTAAAACAGAAGCTAAAGCAGTACACGATTACATCAAAGAGACTACTTTAACAACTTACATTGAAGGATTACCAGAAAGCATTCGAAATATAATAAAATCTAGGAATCCTCCTTCGTTAGAAGACGCTATAAAAGAAAGCTTAGAAGAGGAAAAAATCTTTCTATCAAATAAAGAAACACGACGTTTACTCCAAAATAAACATAACGGTAGTATACCAATAAATATTGTAAAAGTTGCCGAAAAACTAATCATAACACGAACGATTGCAGATATACAAATCGTAATATAGATACGGGACAAAATTACAAATCAAAGGAAACGAACTATTTGAAAGGTTCTAATACGAAACAAGAAACATGTGCATACTGTAAAAAGGCTGGTCACTCTATAGAAAAATGTTATAAAAAAAAGGGGGCAGATGAAAAAAAAAATAATCAACAAGATAATTCGGGAAACGAATCGAGACCGAACACTTCGGGCAGTCCTTCGGGCAAAGATTTAAAAATAATAGCCCAAGCGGAATAAGAACTTTACCATTCATTATAAAATTACACGCGATCACGTAATTTTTTATGTTCCTCAGTGTACATCAGGAACTGCAAAACTTTTAGTGGACTGGGGCAAAACTAAATCTTATCTGACTTAACGCCCTACGCGATTAAGTTCTAATATTGGACACAAATACTTATCAACTACAAGGAATAAATTATTGTTTAGTCAGCATGATAGGTAGCGTCACAATAACGGTTTCAGATAAGAATCAAACTTTTGAAACTGAATTTCATGTGGTGCCATCGTCGTCCCTATCAATGGAGATGGAATCCTGGGGAAACCTTTCCTAAAGGAAAACAAAATTATCATCGATGTTGATCGTAAGGAAATACTTATCCTGACGAAACTACAAAAATTATACCAGCTAGAAGCGAAGCTATAATCCCTGTACAAATAACAACAAAATCTATAGCAGATTCACAAAGCGTCCTAATACATGCACAAAATATTAATGAACACATAATCTGTGGAAACGTTTTAAATGAAGTAAAACAAAATCAATTGCTTATTGCCGTAATATACCCTACAGAATCCCCAGAAGTTATAAAAATCCCAAATCTAAATGATTTGTCATGAAACTTTTGAAGTGGTATTTATTAAATACATATATAATAATTATCATTATATTATATTATTATATTACATCAAATTCCAAAAAACACAAGGAGTCATATTCAATTGTTAAAAGAAAATCTTAGATGTGACCACATGAACGATGAAGAGAATCCATGGAAAACTTATGTGGAGAATTTTCAAAAATGTTTTTCCTAGATGGTGATACATTGTCATGCACAGAAACAATACAACATGAAATTAAAACACCAGTAACAAATCAATCCATCTTTCAGAGACCCTATCGTCTTCCGTATTCACAAAAAAAAGAAATAAATAAACAAATTGAGCAACTCGAACAAGATAGTATAATTAGTTCCAGCGACAGTCCATGGTAAAACCATGATTACAAATATGAGATAAACATGAGATTAACGTAAACCCTGTGATGCAGCCAATTAACAAAAGACCTTATCGCCTTCCCTTTAAGCATAAGCAGAAGATTGATAAGCAGACACAAAAATGTCAAGAGAAAAACATAATTGCACTGAGTTGTAGTCATTGGAACGCACCTTTTTTGGTGATTTCAAAGAAACCGGATGCAGAGGGCACTGAGTAATATCGCATGTGCGTGGACTTCCGAAAATTAAACAAAGTTTCTATAGGCGATGTTCTTCCCTTATCAAACATAACAGAGATTTTGGAACAATTCGGAAGTCAAAATATTATACTACACTGGATTTGGCTCAAGGGTTCCGATGCACCCTGACCATCAAAGCAAAACAGCTTTCTCAACAGATAAGGGCCATTTGAATTCTTACGAGTACTGTTTGGTTTAAAGGAGCTCCAGCTACTTTTCAACAACTTATGAATACCGTACTAACAGGACTCAATGGATTAAAAGTTTTCGTTTACTTGGATGACATCATAATATGTGCACTGAACATTACAAATCATTTCAAAAAATTAGAAGTTTTGAAAAGATCAAGAGAATTCAATTTGAAATTGAAACCTTTGAAATACTCATTCATGCGGAAAGAGGTTAACTATTTACACATTATAACGGATAAGAGCGTTAGGACCAATCCACAGAAAATTAAATGTGTCTTGGATTTTCCGATACCGACTAATACCAAGGAAATTAAGTCTTTTCTCGGGTTATCCGGCTAATATCGACGTTTTATACCTAGTTCTGGACAAATTTCTAAACCTCTCATTTTTTTATTAAAGAAGGATGTACCGTTCAACAGGTCTGATTTATGCGAAGAATTTTTTGATAAGTTGAAATCTATCCTGACTCAAGAACCCTTGTTAAAATACCTTGATTTCAGTAAAGTAATCAATTTAACATGTGATGCCAGTAACTTTGCTATCGGCCGTGTTCTATCAAAAGGACTGATTGGAAAAGATGCTCCCTAGCCTATGCATCACGAAATTTAAATAAGGCTAAACAAAATTATAACACCATCGAAAAGGGAGCTATGTGCGATAGTTTGGGGTGTAAAACAATTCAGGCTTTATTTATTAGATCATAAATTTAAAATAATCATGAACCATCAAGCATCAAGTTGACTATTCAAAATCAAGGCCTAGGATCCAGACTAACAAGGTGGAGATTAAAGCTCAAGGAGTACGAGTACGAAATCTAGTATTAGCCGGGTAGTACCAACAATACAAAAGCAGACCCTTATAGTAAAATTCACCCAGTAGTAACTTGGTCAAAAAACACCCCGGAAACTTCAGACAATTCAGACACTACAGAAAATTCAGCTACTACAGAATCTACAGAATCTTACTAACAATTTTTAGCGGTAGACCATCCACCAACAGCCTATATTATAGAAAAAAAGGTGATATTTTCGATAGTTCATTGGATGTCTCAGTGACTCACTGCGTCTCCGCCGACCTAAATATTTCAAGAGGCCTTGCCTTACAATTTTGACGGAAGTTCAGACAAGTGGCACAATTACGAGGACAACAGAAGAAACTTGCCGATGTTGTCTATATTAAACAAGATGAGCGAATGGTTTTCTATTTACTCACAAAAAAATATTACTGGCAAAAGCCATCATGAAGTGTTTTACAAAAGTCTACAGAATCTTAAAGAAGACTACACTTGCTTGTCCTCGTCTATGCTGTTGTTTAGACGGACTAAAGTGGAAGGTGATGCGTAATATATTGTGCTATATCTTTCGAAATTCTTCTATATATATTCACATATATAGTAAAGATGAGTTTGGATGAGTAAAGATGAGAAGGGAATAAAGAGCAGATTATTAGAGAAATGCACGAAACTCCTTTAGGAAGCCATCAAGGGATCACCAGTACCTTCAACAGAATGAACTCCTAATACTACTCTAAATGCATGAGGAGACAAATTAAAGAATATATACAGAAATGTACAACATGTCAGAGAAATAAAACAAAAAAACAAAACATCGGGGGAAACAATGGTAATTACTACCATAGCAAACAGAGCATTCGAAAAAATCTTTCTAGATGTGGTAGGACCTTTGCCAAGATCGAACAACGGGAATAATTTTATTCTTACTTTAAAGGATGATCTCACCAAAATTTGCATGAGCTGTTCCCATGGAAAATCATGAGGTAAATACTGTGGCTCACCATTTCGTGACGCAGATTGTGTCTTCACGGGATACAACAAAGCCTTGTGACAGATTGTGATACAGAATTCTTAAGTAAAATACTCAAAGAAGTGTGTCGATTATTAAAAATAGCCAAACCTCAAAAAACCATATCATCCACAAAGCAATGGAAGTTTGGAAAAAAGTCACAGAACCTTGGGTGAATATTTGAGGAACTTTATAGAAAAGGACCAACAAAACTGGGTCACTAAAGTACCCAACGCAATGTTTAGTTATAATTCAACTATTCATTCGACGACAAAGTTCCAGCCATATTAACTATTATAGTTTATGGACATCAATTAGTAGTGCAACGTTGTTGTTGAATAGTCCAAAACCTCAGTATAATTATGATGACTATCAATACGATATACCCCCAGAGGAACACTAATTAGTGTGACGGGTATTGCGAACCCGGGGCCCCGAGCTTTGAACTGAACTGACTTTAATTAGTTGGTTCTTTTCTTTCCTACTCTGACCTTAATTGTTTGGAGTTGGCTGGTCCTCCAGTTTTGGGGGTTGTCGTAAGGCCAATCACCTTACACGGAAAACTCAACGATTACGAAACAACAACAAATGTCTCGGAAATTGGAGCTATTGGATTTAACAATTGGAACCTAGAATGTACAATCTCTATATAGGCCCGGAATTTTGACGACAACTATATCATGCTTTGAGCGATATAAGTTAGATATTACTGTAATTCAAGAAGTGAGATGGGAAGACTCGGGGAGTATCACGTCTCAAGGGATGACAATGTTATATAGTGGTGGTACGAAACATGGAAGAGGAGTAGGCTTCATAGTGAGGGACAATATTATGTCGAGTATAATAAATTTCAAACCAATAAACGATCGATTATGCACCTTAGAAATTAAATGTAAGTGGTACAATGTGATCATTATTAATAGTTACGCACCAACAGAGGACAAAGACGATGACGTCAAAACTGCCTTCTACGATTATTTGGAAATGCTATATAGTTTACCAAACTGGAAACCAAAAATAGTAATAGGAGACTTTATAAAGGTGTACCAGGAAAGATTAAATGAAGAAATATAGCTAATAAGCCAGGAAGCAAACATAAACAATAACTGTGAAAAAATAGCACAAGTAATCAAAGATATATCGGAAAGAGTATTGGGAAACACACAATTTGAAAAAAGGAAAATATGGTTTAATGAAAATTGCAAAAAAGCCTCAGGTATAAGAGATAAAGTACGCCTGAAGGTGTTTCAAAACCCAACTAACGAAAACAAACAAACTTTAGCAAGTAAACAAAGAGAGGCAAAAAGTACTATAAGAATAGCGAAGAGACAATGGGAAAAACAGAGAATTACGGAAATAGAAAACAACAAAATAACATAAAAGCTTTCTTCGAAAAAGTGAAGAATTTAATAACAGGTTACATGAGAACAACTATGATAAGAAAGGATAATGGAACTATTATAACAGATAAAAGAAAAATAGAGAACGAATTTCAAAATATGTTTGAGGAAATGTTGAATCAACCAAAAAATAGGACCACAGTAGAAGTTAATGTAACTGTGAAAGAATTATTGGACAAACCAACGATACAAAAAATAGAAATGGGAATAGAAATGATGAAAAATGGAAAGGTCCCTGGGATTGATGAAGTAGTTTCTGAATGTCTAAAAAAAGGAGGAAATAAATTGTTTCAAAAAGTCAATAAACTAATTACCGATATTTGGGAGCAAGAGGAGATTCCAGAATCATGGAAGATGTTTGTCCTATGTCCGGTATATAAAAAGGGAGATAAAATGGACCAAAAGAACTATAGAGGAATTTCTCTGTTAAATACTTCGTACAAAATATTATATAACCTCTTATTAAACAAATTAAAACCATTTATTAAAGAAATTATTGGAGAATACCAGGCAGGATTCATGGTGGGTAAATCAACTATAGATCATATTCATATAATAAAATAGTAGATTGCAGAAAAAAGTCGTGAATTTAATAAACATGTACATATGTTATTTGTGGATTTTAAAGCAGCATACGACTCGTTGAATAGAAAGAAACTGTGGAACGTAATGTCCCGAATAGGGATACCAGAAAAACTTTTTAGAATAATCAAAGTGTGCGTACAAGGCTCTAAATGCAAGGTGAGTTTTGGAGGAACTTATTCAAATAAATTCCCGGTGTCAACAGGTCTCAGACAAGGAGACGCATTGTCACCGGCTTTGTTTAACATTGCCTTAGAGTCAGTGATGATACATGTGTTTAGTAAGACGGATGGATTAAAACTTAGCGATGACCAACAGCTCACAATTGTAGCATATGCCGATAATTTAGTAATTATAACAGAAAATGAGGAGAATCTAAAACAGTCCACAAGACCTAATAAAAGCAGGGAAAGAAATAGGTCTTGACATAAATGAAGATAAAACAAAATACCTAATACTATCCATACAACATCAAACAGCATGTCAATTAGAGATAGAAGGTTTTTCTTTTGAAAGAATAGAACATTTCAAATACCTCGGAGCTTGGGTGAATGAAAGCGCAAATAGTCAGGAAGAAATAAGAGAAAGATTGAAAGCAGCAAACAGATGCTACTTTGGGCTATCAACACTATTCAAATCAAAATTACTCTCAAGAAGATCAAAGACAACGTTATACAAAGTTTTA
The DNA here is from genome assembly GCA_014851325.1 of Pentalonia nigronervosa. NCBI lineage: Eukaryota > Metazoa > Arthropoda > Insecta > Hemiptera > Aphididae > Pentalonia > Pentalonia nigronervosa. The sequence goes on along the minus strand of JACXSJ010003839.1, from coordinate 5,233 downwards.
ATTAGACCTATAGCATTATATGCGTGTGAGATATGGGCAGCCACAAAAATGGATGAGAAGAAATTGGGTATTTTAGAAAGAAAAATACTTCGGAAAATTTTTTGGACTAAAAAAGAACGAAGATGGTGTTTTTGAAATTGGGAAAAATGAAGAGTTAAGGGAATTATTTGGAGAAGCTGATATTATAGGAATTATGAAGAGTAACAGAAAAAGATGGGCCGGTCATGTTTGGAGATCTGAAGGAGTACTGAGTAGTGAGAGTACTGAGAAGCATAACAAAATGGAGACCAAATACAAAACAGCCCTGTGGAAGACCCAGACAACGGTGTGCTGATAGAATCAAGGATGACCTCAGGATGATTGGAGTGGAAAATGCGGAGGAAGTGTCAAGAGACAGGGAAAAGTGGAAGGAAGTTGTTGTTGCGGCAATGGACCTTAATAGTCTTTAAGATGCCTAAAAGAAGAAAGAAGAATCAATACGATATAAAGAAACAAATGCAAGAATTACAGGAAATCGCTAAGAAGCATCTGTAAGAAGCAAAGCATTAATCCAAAGAGAGGTAAGACAAGACCCTGAGAAGCCAGAACATATTAGTAGGAAATAAAATTTTATTACAGGATAAGACTCTCAAGGATAAATTAGCTTTTAAATGATTAGGCCCATTCGAAGTTATAGATGTTGATCCAATACTGAGATACGTTGTTATAAACAGGAGAGGACAGAGACGGACAATTCATCAGAATCTTTTGAAAATATTTCATGAATAATAAATAAGTAAATACCTTTTGTACTTTCCAGACACTTACAATGGGCAGTGCACTGGTGATAGTAGTGGTATTCATTTTTCAAGTGATGGCTGGGGAACCATAGAAACTTCCATTAGAAGAAAATGTTAATATTACTAACTTTGCCAACCATGAAGATCTATATTATCAATATTTAGGGACTATGAAAATTTGTAATTCAGACTGGAAATTGATCAACTACCTTAATCTAGATCAATATTCGACAAAGTATTTAACGTTATCAAAGCTTTATAACAGTACTTCACAACATTGTACGGAGATCCGATAAAAATTAAAAAGTAACGATAGCACATATATTTACCAACTGATTTCACAAGTCACTCTACCGTATTTACACGAGATTAAGATTAATCATCAGAATATTTTATCCGCAATAAGACAGAGCGTTTATACTAATGACAGAATCCGTCGTGGCCTTAGAAATGCTATAAGTCACCTAGCCAGTGTGCTTTATGGAAATGCTGAGAACATTGACTTGAGATTTATCTTTAGTAAGATAGCACAATTAACAAACACTAACAAAAACAATGTAGATTTTACAGTAGAACAAATACGGTTAATTTAAACAAAATTCACTGAAAACAACAGTTCATTGACAAAAGTGTTAACGAACCAGCAAAAATTAGAACAGAACATTCAAGTCCTATGTGATCAAGTCAAAAGAAACACAGATTATTGACAAAATGATGATACAAACTATAGTATTAGAACAAGCAGTACTATTTGAAGTTATGTTAAACCAATATACATACAAGACACAGAACTTTATAGAACTTGTAAATGCAGCTTTAAATGGGAAGTTACATACTACTATCTTTCCATCTCAGAAATGGTTAACAGAACTCTTAGAAATAAAAATAAATCTTCCAATAGGAACCACCCATTCATTAGAAATAACACAAGAATCTATTTCAGATTTTATTAAGTTATCTGAAGTGGTCATTTTTCATAAAGACAAATATCTGATAATTATTGCAAAAATCCCTTTAGCATACAGTAATGAATTTATCGTCTATAACATAATATCTTTACCAATAGAATACAAAAATAAGAATCTAGTTTTAATGGAACCTGAAATTGAAATACTAGCAATTAGTAAGGATAAAGGGAATTTTTTCGGTTTGACAAACAGGCAAAGAATTAAAAACTTATACCTTTGTAAAAATAGCCAACCTATCCATCATACAGTAAAAACTAACATATGTAAAATAGCACTGCTATTACATCCACAGAAACTTCTAGATAAAAAAATGTAATTGTAATTGTAAAATTTAATTTCTTACCTCAAATGCAGTAATTTGGAATCATCTATCATATTCAAATTTGTGGTTATTTTATATGCCATCGAAATGATAACGATTGATTGTGTAAACCCAAAGAGAGCATTGACTCTCAAAATCTATAAGATAGGTAGGTTGACTATTTCAATGGCATGTAAAATTCATACCGAAATGTTGTTGTTACTACCTTCAAGTCATGTGAAATCAAATACACATTTAGATATTATTCCAGAAGATCCTAAACTTAATGTTAAATAAAACTTCTAAGATTTGTTAGATTCATTAATACCCCCAAGACATTAGTAATGTGCAAATCATAAAAGATTTAACAAAATTTTCTCAGAACCTCCAAGATTTAGAGAACTTAAAAAAAGCCTATAGAACCTCCATTTCTTGAAATAATAAATGTACATATAATTGTAATTTATATATTTATAATATGCAGTATTATATTAAGTATTTTTGTAATACTTAAAATCAAAAAGAACAGTGTAAAATTGTATAAGCCAAATCTTCCTGAGACTGAACTTCAACAAAATAATTAAGTATAGGATAACAAAACTTGTATTTTTTTTATTTGTGCCGTGAAATATGTGTACTAAATAACCTCCATGTTCCATTTTAAGGTAGGAGTGTTATGAATGCTAAAAACCCCTGGTTATTTATTACGTGTAAGGTGATGTGTTAATAGTAGTATACATTCTCACACCACCTTCGGGATAAACAGAATGTGCTGAGCAAACCCTTTTGGCACGAACCATGCAAAGACTCTAAAAACTAATCTAAACTAACACAGGCGAGTCAGACTTGGTCGTGAACCAGAACCTTATGATTATCACACAGTTCAGAATTATTTATTAATAAATTATACTAATTTATAAATATTTGCCATATAATAGACATCCAATAAAGTTACGCTGTTTTCATTTAACTTGTGTTGTGAATAAATTTATTTGTGACTGAACACCTAAGTTTCATAACATTTTTGATGTTCATAACAAAATATTAAATATGTAAACTTATTGATAATTAGAATTGTCATGACTCAAAATCAATGGAACCAAGTAAGGTTGCATCATCACAATTTAATATTTTTATAGATAAACTAATACAAAGATCAATACCTATTGTCTAAGATTCCTCAGTAGGTACCCAGTTACTGGTGTCACGTCATTTCATCACGGCTAAATGCATCGTGCGTGCGTCAATTCACCGTGGTCATTTTATGGCAACGTCAATTTATCGCGTTATAAATAAATCGCACAATTTATCGCGTGTTATCGTTTTTATGATTTTTGAACTCTAATGATCTCTGCTAATGCTAGCCTCAGTCTTATGACAACCGTCAAATCGTCATTTTACCGTGTATTTATCGAGTACGCTCATTTATTATTATAATAAAATTATTTTATTATGACCTTTCAAATGCTAAAAAACTGAGAAAGGGAAGGATATGTTTTGCTACGATGGCCGCATTTTTTTAAAAGAAAAAGAAAATGACACGAAATCCATATGGAAATATAATCAGTATTATAAAAATAAATATCGCGGATAACTTCACATAACCGAAGGGAAAATATTAAAAATCGCTGACCATAATCACGTTCCAAGTTCATCAGAAATTCAGGTAAAAAAAAAAAACACTAAATAATATGAAAGATATAGCCAGTAATAAGTGATATGAGTACACAATCGGTAATAAGTTCAGCACTTAATCAAATTCCTATTGAATCGTGTGGGCAGTTACCTAATATAAATATACTTAAACGAACTATTCAACGTGTACGTAAGCAAAAATTACAGTTGCCCAACGACCAGACAAACTTAAAGTTTATCATACCCGATGAAATAACAAAAACCATAGATGGAAATCTTTTTTTGCAATATGATAGTGGTATTAATACTGAACGAATTTTAATTTTTTCAACAACACGTTTATTGTATCTTATGACACAATGCAACAATTGGTTTTGTGATGGCACATTTTCTAGTGCGCCATCATTATTTTATCAATTATATACAATTCACGCTGTTCAGTATTCTAATGTGATACCGTCTGTTTACATCTTATTGCCAAATAAAAAAGAAAAGACCTATAAACGTATGTTTCAATAACTAAAAACAATTGAGGTGCCTGATCTAAGTCCTAAGACAATTATGGTCGACTTTGAAAAAGGTGCAATGAATGCAATAACTTCTGAATTTCCTGAAGCAAAATTAAAAGGCTGTTTCTTTCATTCAAGCCGCAGGCCTCCAAAAAAAAATATATAGATGACGTAACTTTTGCGCTACAGATTCGTAAATTACCAAGTTTAGCTTATGTACCAGAAAATAAGGTTATTGAGTCTTATGAAAAATTGATGGACACCAAATACTTTATTGAAAATGACGAACTACTATCACCTTTTCTTAATTATTTTGACGATACTTGGATAGGAGTACTGACAGGCAATCGCTTACTTTTAAAATTTCGATTTGGAACTGCTATTTGTTGGTTTCTGAAGATTTACCAAGAACAAATAATGCTGTTGAAGGATGGCACAATTGTTTTAGATCGATTTTAAATCAATGTTATCCAAGTATATGGAAACTTATATTAGCATTGAAAAAAAGAGGAAAATACGAATAAAATAAAAATCGAATAATATAGAGCTAGAGAATGTCCACCAGCAAAAAAAAGTATCAAGATCAAGCTCAACGTCTAAAGCAAATATGCTATAATTTTAAAAATAATGTATATTATGTAAACGACAAACAATATTTATTGGGATTAATGTTATTGTGATTTTTCGTGATTATTTAAATAATAGAATATTATAAATTTATAATAAAATTTGGCAATAAATTGACGTGCGTTTAATTGTGATCACAATAAATTGACATGCAAAGAATTGACCACGGTGAATTGACGCACAATGCATTTAGCCGCGATGAATTGACGTATATCCCCAGTCACTAGAGAAATAATTTATGATGGTTAATCCACAATTAATAAAAATACATTTTTCAAGTCAAAAACAATAAATATGGACTGAATTTTTTATAATATTCATTTAATACAATTATATACAACACTTTATAATTTGAATTACATTTAAAAACTAAAATATTCAATCACATAATATATGTTAAGTTCAAATGTCATA